>BPLQ01011165.1:0-88044 GCA_021605075.1 Caerostris darwini | reverse complement strand
ATCTTTTTGGGAATTTTATTATTTTTAAATATAACATAATGGCAAATTTTCTGTGAAAAAAGAATGCGTTTACGAAATTCACTAGTAAATGAAAGTAATAAATGAAAAATAAAAAAATACTTTAATACTTCAAATCATATAGTACATCTAATTCATCAATTTCTATTAAAAATAAAATTATTTTAAAATTTTGATATTTAACAAGATATAAATAAAAATAGGGCAAATAAAACAAATTAGTTTCTAGTTTCTAAATCTGTTAAAAGATTCGTTCAATATTATGACGCCATCTATTGTTCCTATAAGAAACAATAGATGGCGCCCTAATATTGAACGTATCTTTTAAAAGATTTTTTTTTAGAACTGTTCGAAACATTAAAATGATTCGTATCATCTATCACCAATATGAAGACCTCAAAAAATGTATGACGAATGTTGTTGACATAATCAATAAATCCTATCGCCAGCAAAAACGTCATAAAAGAAATCGAGACATAGTTGGAAATAAAGATTTGTGGTTTTTGAAGTGTAGAGGTGTGTGAGGTTGACGTTGAGTGCTTTTGAAAATGGCAATTTCATCCTATTACTCTAGAAGTTTTTTGTCTTTACCAAAGATGGTAACTATAATTTTTTTTTATACTAATCGTCCAATTTGGATACAATTTATAACTTTTTCCATTCTCTTTTTGACTCCTTTACGGAATTTTTTCTTTTCTTAATCCAGTGTCTTATGTAAAACAAAGTTGATTGTTTCTTGTAATTTTTTTTTTTCTGTTTTGCAACATGGCGTGTGTTACGTCAAGCAATTCCCCAATGGAGTATTCTTCAGAAGAGGGTATAAATTTTAAATCCCGACGTGACATTTTGGAAAATTTGCAGATAGCTGCCCAACACGGTGCTAAATCTTCCACTTTTAAATTCGAAGTTCCAGACAAGGAAATACCTAGGGCTGACCCCAGGATACTGAAGGTTAATTTAGCCTCGAAAGGGACTTCACTCAAGTACATCGACAATATGCGCCTCTCCCGTCAAGGAAAACTTATTAGACAATTTTTGCATACCGTATTTTTTTCTCCCTAGCGCGCATGCTCATAGGAAATTGCGCATGCGTATCTGTAATAATGTTTCCTATGAGCATGCGCGCTAGCGAGAAAAAAATACCGTATTATAAAAATACAGTATGCAAAAAGTCTCTATTATCTATTGATCATTTACAAACAACTAGTTCACATTAAACCTATTATGGGACTTCCCGTAATAGCTCCCTTTTACCCAGAATCGGTAACTACTCGTTTTCTCATCCACGACATCCCCTTAGATATAAAACTGGAAGATTTGGCTACCGAACTTGAAGAGAATTCTTTTTCGGTAGCTGAACTAAGTCGTTTTCATCCCTCGTGTTGGTAACTATTCTCGGTACTATCATGCCGGAATACGTTAAAATATGGTTAACGCGACAAAAGATATCTCCATTTTTTGATAAACCTTGATAGTGCAAGAACTGTTTTTCGTATACACATCCAACTAATTCGTGTAAAAATACTCTAGCATGTGAACAATGCAGCGACCCTCACAACGTTTTAACTTGCACTTCACAGATTTTTAAGTGTATCCAGAGTGGAGATGATCATAAAGCCACAGATTTAAAGTTCTCAAAAAGAAAGGCAGAGGAAAAATTCTTGAAATTTAAAACGCTAAATCGATTATCTTTCATCAAGGCACGCAGAGCCTACCATCCCAATATTTCCTAACTTATGCATCCCTACTCAAAACAACATCCATTAAGCCTTCCGGCTTCATCACCAAAGGGAAAATGTCTCAAATACTTCATCATCATTCACTAGACACACGAAAATTAATTACAGACGTTTGCCAGGCTCAGGCCGCATCTTTTCAAGAATCTCTTCGACAGTTATCCACTAATTTTACTGCACCTCTTAATTCAATCGGACAAACTTTAAAAAGGCTTTCTCACCCTTTATCAACAACTCAAATCTCGAATATCAAAGATAAAAAAGAAACCTAAACCCAAAAAATACGGATCTGAATTTCGCATATTTCGAATTCGACATATTTCTGTGGTACAGCTTGAAGCCACTCTCTTACCTCTTTTAGCGATTGAGATTAAAGTATATCAATTGGCTATACAAGATCGGGAACAACGCATGATGGAATGGATGGAACAGTACTTGAACGCAGAGAAAGATGAAAAAGATTTGAAAAAATCGTTGAAAGGGAAACGAATTGGAAATTGATTAAAAAACGTATCACAGTTTTGAAACCATTTCATGCTTGAGTTATCACGTGGCAATTTTTTCTGTCAACACCCTCTCGTGAAGGTTATAACGATTACACACTGCTTACAAGTGACCTCCTTTTTGTATAAAGGATCTTATCCTGATTGTTTCACGTGTTCAAGAACACGGAATATAAAAAACTCAGTTGTATGCTTCCAGTCAGATCGCCAGCATCCCTCTTTCAGCTAGTATTCCCTCTGCTCACGATGGATCTCTTTCTAACTCAACTCTCCCAACAAGTCGTACGTATCCAGTATTCGAAAAAGATAGAAGCGATCGAAAGTCTGATGAGGCAAGATCAAATCAAAGCCTTCATTACTTTTATCGAGACAAAATATGGAAGAATTTTCCACCGACATTTAGATGAATCGTGGAAAAACGATATCAAATCTATGAACAATATGAAGCGTGTGTGGCTGGAAGCCCAAAAGTTAATTTTTTTAAATCCTGATGCCATCCAGTGGGAAAAGGTGCATAAACGATTAGTGATTACGCCTGACCGACACTTGAAAAATCAGACATGCGTTTGTTTCAAGTCACCCAGAATATGTACTTAGTCAAGTGCAATTTTTCATTTGATATACACTTGCCTAGGACCATACAGCCGATATCTATCAGACGGGAGACATTCCTCTACTGTTTTACGAATTGCCAAAAAGCAGTTTCAAGTGTAAAGCAGAACTCAGTCTAGTGAGACGCAGCTTCTATGATCAAATGTTATATAGCTGATATATTTTAAAACCTCGTACGTGCTATGTCATACCCTCTGGAGTGGATACTTACGGTGCAAAAGACATTTGCATTAGACATTGTGCGCGAGGACATGATGCATCAACTGGACTTTTCATGAAGCCTGTATAAAGAGCACAGAAAGTACTGACAGGACGTCTATGCTCTATTCCCTTCCACATCTCACCAACGACTTGTTTCACCTCAACCACCTCGTAAAAAAAGTTTTTGGATACTTTAGCACCCAAGAATCCCCGCTTCTTTGTACCCAAGTCATCTTTTCAAAACATCAATGTCCTTCCAGCTAGGAAAAAGACTCAAACCTTGTTTCCAGTGGCACCTAAGCCATATCCAGTGATTCCCGAGACCTCGTTTTCAATAACATATGAACTGTATCCAGTGACACCGTGGGACTGCCCTTGGCATCTGCGTGAAATTTGACGTCACAATATTCATTAGTGTTTGAGTTACGCTTGTTTTGTGAGACGCTAAAACTGATTCCGGCGATTTTTGAAATGTCTGAATTAATTGAGCAAAGAACTCGCATTAATTTTGTTTGCGGAGACGTATGGTATGTTGCAGAAGGCATTCGGTGAGTATTCTTATATCGGAAAGAAATGTTTATAAGTGGTATAAACAGTTCAAAGAAGGCAGAGAACGCATTGAAGACTAAGAGCGCTCTGGTCGACCATCAACCTCAACCAACGATGCTCACATCCAAAAAATAAAGGATTTTGTGTTTGCAAACCGTCGATTTACTATTAGAAACCTTGTTGATGATGTTGGAATTTAAAAGGATCAGTAAATTCTATTTTGGGTCTCAAAAGCGTCAAATCTCGATTGCTACCGAAAACACTGAATGCGCCAGCTCACACTACATTGATTTTTCGTGACTGTTTCGCCAAAAATGAAACCCTTATAATTCCTCAACCACTGTATTCACACCGTGCGACTTCTGGCTATTCCCTAAACTCAAAAGACCACTCCGGGGACACCGTTTTGAATCAATTGAAGAGATTTATCGTGAATCGCAGCGCACTTTGAAGGCCATCCCTGCCGATGACTTTTTAGCATGCATTGAGGATTGAAAAAAAAGTTGGCATAAGTGCATTGTGCCCGGGGGGAATTATTTTGAAGACGATGAAACAAATTTTGAAGAATAATTGTAGAAGTGGAAATTGGAAGAATAAATAAAGAGTTTTTGAAAAAAATAATAATTGGTCTTACTTTTTGGGCACACTATTAAAAAAGAATATGAACTTGATAATTCAATGGCATTTTAATATATTTACAGCATTTTTAAAAGTAATATTTCTATTTAAAAGTTGTTTTTAGCTTTTTCTCAGAATGAATTTTTATGCTTTTTATTTTCACAGTGAAACAATATAACACGAGTAATTTTGATCGAAATGCTACAAAACGTGATATAAATGTTTTTCCTAAATGATTACAGGGAATAGACCTTGGAAATGATTCCAGCTATATAAATATTTTTATTTTAATTGCCAAACTTTGAATTATATGCATAGTTTGTAAGAATTTTCTGTCGACAACATTTAAACTAATACAAAATAATAAAGATATAAATTTATCAGAGGTCTGTTCCCTGCAGAATGTTAGTACAAACAAATATAAACGTAGAAATTAAAAAAAAATATTGATTTGATTTTGATTTATCATGTTTTGTAACGGTATCAGTTTTTGGCCATTTTTACTCTTATTTCAGCCTATAAAAATTAAAAAATAATAATAATGAAATTTTCTTACTCAAATCATAAGTTTTTAGATACATTAAGTTCAAAAATATGTACAAATTAAAAAAATTTCTATAATTTCATAAAAATTCCTTCGAAAGTGTTCATGTGACTTAATAAAATAAAATTAGAGAGCAAAATATAAATATGTCTGCATAACATATTTGAAAGAAACAATAATATATTTAAAATTATTATAACCGCATAAATTTCGAAAATTGAATATTTAAACAACTAACTTTAATTTAAACAAGTAACTTAAATTTAATTAATTTTTTTTAGCAATTTACTTTAAATTAAAGGAAATTTATGATTCAAGCCACCAGATGACACCCGATGGCAGAAAATGTTATTTGCTTAAATAAGAAAGGACTAACGAGGATATGTTCGCAATTATTTAGATAGACACATGGTTAAAGAAAAATACTCTAAGAGATAAAAATTAAATCGTTAAGTGTAATAATTTTTAATTTACATTGTAATACCATACATAGATACATTCTATTTGTTATCCATTATTTTCCCATTAGAAAGTCAAAGAGAATCCTTTAATTACTTTCCTTTGATTAAGAAGGCAATTATTTTCACTGCTTTCACACTAAAACTATTCTTACTACTTTTTAAATTTATGCTTATCCAACACTCGTAGAAAACTGCACAGACAAAGAAAAAGGCAGCAAGAGCAGAAAAATAGCCAAGTCAAATAGAAAACTGCCTTAAATATATTAAGGATGGCTGCTATATTTATGTGGCTGAAAAATCATTTCGTTTTGCTCGACAAGGATGGCGTACCACCCGTGGGGCGTTTTCTTATAAACTGTTGTGTTTCAATATGGGCACATCGTAGAAGATCAGCGTTTCCCTGGGAAACGTTGAATATGTCATACTAATGATCAGTAACCTTATTTCAATGTATCCACAATTTAAAAACAACAATAACTTCTAAGTTCCATACAGAAAATAAAAAATGATTAATATTATTAAAAAGACACTCTCTGGCAATGAAAGGAAAAGTCAAATAGTCATATCTCATTCTCTTGTAAGGAACTAAAATATAAATAAAATAGTGACCGTATAAATAAAATAGACCAATTGACGTTCTTAAAATCGAATAAAAATTAAAACATATTAAGATAGCAGACGAAATGATAAAACTTCAAGGTTTTGAGTTACTAAGTTAATTTTGAGTGCTTGGATTATAAAAAAAATAGATTGTTATACATTCAAAAAAAAAAAAAAAAAAAAAAAATTGTTTAATTAATACGTGATGAAAAACATTTTACATACCTTATCGACAAATTTTTCAAAAAATATTAACTTCTTTTCTTCTATTTCCATCTCTTTAAAATAAATCTTTTTAGGCTTGAAATGTAATATGTTGATTCAAATTACCAACAGCAATATTACCTGTTAATAATATTGCAATGATTTTACTGATAATCTCTTATTTTATTTACTGATTTTACTGATAATATATTTTTATAATCATCTCACAAAACATCTCATTGATGAACAAATTGTAGTTGATTACTACAGAAATTGAAAGTATTCATAGTATATATAAATATTTGACTAATAAGTAGATAAGTTTAATCATAATTAATTAATGATAAAAAAAGAGTTTCATTCATTTGGTTCACTGGAGAAATTTTTAGATTAAAACCTTAATCTTCCTAAATAAAATTAAAAAATAAAATTGAAGCATTATCATCAGATTAATATTTCTGTACATTAAAAATATCTAGTATCAAGTAATATTATGTTCTTAATAAATGATGCGATATTAATAAAAAACTGACGAAAATTCTTCATTTATTTTTTTTATTTTTTTCACATTGCTTTGTGTCGTTTTTATTAATGTATGATAAATATTTATCATAATTCAACTACAGCATTATAAAATTCCTTGTGTGGTAACTTTGAATCCACTGGCGGCACGATTGGCAATCGCTGGTTTCAAAACGAGTAGACTCAATGCTAATTGTAACAAGGTGTTTAAAGTGTCGATGTTCATACTGTCTGGTGGAATTTTCTGGGTTTTCTCTCGTCCGACACGCAAATATGGGTCCGCTACCTTCAAAAAGTTCTTCCAGAATTCTATATCCTCTCTTCTAGAAAATAAGGAAAGGCGATGAGGAAGAACCCGAAGACATGGAGTTTATCGAAAGCCCTATAAGGAAGTCAATGCCAAACAATGCGGCATCAGTGGAAAACTAGCCCAACCAAAGATTATCAAACAAAAATAAAAAACTACACTTTATAGACTAGTTATTAATAGTTTTAGATATAATTTCTTGCGTGAATAGCTTATATCATTCAATGTTGAATCCAATGTCATTTTAAGTATTTATATAGGATTTATTTTTTCCAGTGTATAAAATAGAGTCGTGTAGATATTCCAGCAATAATATTTGATTATTTACGCTTTCAAAGATTTTGTTTGCATTGTTATTCTAATTAAACAAATTATACTTATTAGCATCTTTTCCTTAAATCAACTACATACAACATGTGAAGCTTAATAAATTCATTTCATTAATCAAATGTAATCTGCACAAAATAATTACAAAAACCATTTTTATACAGAAACAAACATGGACAACGTCAAACAAACAATATCAATAGAGACAATGTCAGAGTTGGAACTTATTTTATTTCGCGACTATGCATACTCGATGAAATTTTAATTTAGTTCACCATGAACTAATATGAAGAATTAATTTTCTCATGAATTCATTAAGATTATTTATAAATGCTGAGTACCGTAATAAATGCTTAGGTAAATATTACCGAAAAGTTACGTTAGAAATATAATTAAGTTAGTAGAATCTATAGCAGGGATAGATATTAATTTCCTCTTCCCTACGATAATAAAAGAAAAATTTCTCAACTCCTTTCTTTTTCTACTATTTTTTTTCTTCTTCTAAGGTTTAAATAAAGCATGTATAATTCTGCGCCAAGCTATGAAAGTGTACAGACGCGTAAAAAAAACGAGAAACTCAATGGTGCTTAATGTATACAGGCAAATATTTTAGTTTAATTTTTATATTTTCCACCATTTTTTTTTTCTCTCTTTGTTCTATTTCCGCGGATATAACGAGATTACCCGAACGGTGGTTGCGGAAAGATTTTCTTAAACTTCCGAGCTTCAGGTAGAAAACGCATAGTAAGTGGGATTGATGTTATTCATGACACTCTCTCGATCAAGAAAAGTTATGCATTTTAATCGGTTTTTTTATAGCTCTTTACACATCGTCGGTCGACTTTTTTAAATACAAATATAGTCCTCGCTTAATCTTACAAGCCACTTGCAATTTTTTTTAATTCGTTTTATTTTCCGGAAAAGTGCATTTTAAATCTTTATCCAGAAAAGAAAAGATTTGCAATTAAAGATGTTATTGATTATTTAATCGTTGAATTTCTGGTTTAATTTAAATATCTGGTACTATACTTATCCAAATCCTTTGCGTAACCATATCACTGTGAAACTTTCTATAGCTTTAATCGGTAGTTTTGAGTGTGTGAGTGTTGGTGAACTTCCAGTTCAACTTAAGCTCCATCCATAACTGCATGCGTGAGCTGTGAGCATCGGCTGCAAATTTTATCCAAACAGATGCACGAGAAAAGCACGATTCCTCATTATGTACGAAAAAGCAAAGCATGTGGAAACGCTGCCAGTTATTGGGAATCCTGTATTGTAACAAGTTCATTTTACTCATGCTTATGTAATTTACATAGCACCATGGTATATCTTTCTTTTATTTATTATAATTCATTGTAACCTGTAATTTTGCCATTGAAAGGAATTTTTACTTTTTTTTTATTATTATTATTCGATTCCTCACTTTTTTAAACTGATAAAGACCTACGTTGCCCGACGTATGAGAGTAAGGTGTGACAAAAGGAAAAGAAAAATATCTTATTGAAAACAAAATTTATCGCAGTGAAACTTCCGAAAGACGACTGGGAGCTCGATGAGTAATGGGGTTAATTTTTTTCCTCCCGGAGGCATGTCCTTGTTATACACAAAACCCACCGTCACCTTTCTAACTGGTGTGGGGCTACGTATTCCTAGGTACAAGGGTGAGGTGCGGAGAAAGTTGTGTGTTAGAGAACCAGCATATTATCACCAGCCTACTCGTTACTGTAAACAATGACTGCAACGGATGCTTCAAAGAATATGAACCTGAGCGTTTTGCAATTTAGCTGATCTCATTATCACTGAACATCTGCTCAGAAACTTTAGAAGTTGGAATCATAATGAAACAATTTTAAACTAAACACAAAGTTTCTTGATTAGGCTTTAATTATTAATTAGTATTTTCATCCCTTTCATAGTCTAGTGTAGACGGTGAGATTCCCATCAGTTTCTTAATCTGTCTAGTGCTGACAGATTAAACTATTCTAGTCTTAGGTACTGTTTCAAACTCATTCATGGTTTTCACTGCAACTAGCAATGGGCAAAAGTGGGTGTTACCATTTGATTTTTCAAAATTTTGTAAATATAGTTAGGCTTTTGTTCTCACAATGTAAGACATTTTCAGATATGTCAATGTCATCGTTTACCTTTCTTTAACTCATACTTTGATACAGCCATGTCTTGAATTTAATTCGCAATCGTTCATCGGGATGATAGCTAAAGTTTCTTAAACTAGGTTGTTTCACATAAAATGAACTTTTTAGTATTAGGTGACGTTCTGTAAAATACATACAAACACGCACACATATATGTATATATATATATCATTACTAAGCTGACTAAGAATATTATACTACTGTGCCCAAAAAGGAAAACCAATTTTCAATTTAAATTTCCCGGACATATGGAATTTCAATTTTTTTTCTTTATTTAGGTTGTTGGCACTGTCCTTGACATCTGTGTGAAATTTCACTTTAAAATATTCATTTGTGTTTGAGTTAAGCTTGGCTTTGTGAGACGCTAAAAGTGATACTGGCGATTATTGAAATGTCTGAATTAATTGAGCAAAGAACTTACATTTAAGTTTGTTTGCGGAAACGTATAGAATGTTGCAAAAGGCATTCAGTGAGCATTCCTATATCGGAAAGAAATGTTTAGAAGTTATATAAACAGTTCAAAGAATGCGTCGTTTATTATGCGTCAATAATGCGTCGTTTATTATGCGTTATGCGTCGTTTGTGTGTTATGCGTCGTTTGTGTGTTATGCGTCGTTTGTGTGTTATGCGTCGTTTGCGTAAAGCTATTCGCAAACGATTATGGCAACATTTATGGAAAGACAACTCTTGATTTTTGCATCACAATAATGCGCCAGCTCACACTGCATTGATTATTCGTGACTTTTTCGCCAAAAAGGAAACACATATCGTTCCACAACCACCGTATTCACCTAATTTAGCATCGTGCGACTTCTGGCACAAAAGACCACTCCGGGGACACCGTTTTGAGTCAATTGAAGAGATTCATCGTGAATCGGCCTGCGCTTTGAAGGCCATCCCTGCCTATGACTTTTTAGCATGCATTGAGGATTTCAAAATACGTTGGCATTAGCGCATTGTGTCCGGAAGGGATTACTTTAAAGGCGTTGAAATAAATTTGGAAGAATAAATACAGAGTCTTTAATAAAATAAAAAAATATCGAATCTTTCAAATCTTTCATTTTTCTGTATGAATATAAATTCGGACGGTCTGCTACCCAAGAACACGAAACAATAAAGCTCCATTTGGAAATGATACAGCTAGTGCATCCACAAGAAAACGATGGTTCGAGAAGTTTAGATTCAGATATATGGGCTTAGAAATTGAATTTAAACATGAGCAACAGATTGTCCTTTCGAGACATCTTACAGTCCATGGAAATGTAAAAATACTTGACTGGGTTCCACACGAGAGAAAAAGTTTCACAAATTTGTTCCAACGAGTTGACAGATAAGCAGAAATTGAAATTATTATGTTGTGGCGCTGCCATCCACTTACTCAGTGAATGAGACGTAATTAGGAAATTGATGGGAAATGTGTAATTTTAAATTTATGTATTTTGTGTTTATAAATTTGGTTGCAAATTATGTCTTTTTTTTTTGTTTATTTTGTCATTGTATTTTGATATTGATAAAGTTGCATTATGTTAAATTATGTGTGAAACATTTGCAAATCCTGATTAATAATAGTGATAAAAAAAAAAGGAAAAGAGGAAAGAGAAGAAAGAAAACTGTCTTAAATTGTGCCATTTTCATTCAAAACTCAGTTCTTGGTTGAGGTTGTTGTTTGACTTCCGGTGGTCAGGGTAGAAGATGGCTGCCCCCATGAAGTACGAATTGAGCCTCAGGCTCCGTTCTCCCCGGATGGAACCGGGATCTTGACCAATCAAGGCCTGGAATGACGTCAGCTATGACGCGGTCATGGTTCGGGCTTATAAGCGGGGGTGAAGAGAGGTTGAGGCTTCTTTTTTGGATGAGACTGGACGATGGAGATATAGAAATTGAAAACGGAAAAAAGGAGGGTTAGCTGCTGCACCAGGTGATGGATTCTGCTGCAAGACAATCCAAGATGATCAGGAATTGAGACATCACAGCAGCAAAGTGCGACAGAAATTGTGCTTAGTAAGGAAAAGCACAATCTGTTTTTGTATTTATGACGAGTATGCCATTTGGGATTTGCCGTTACAGTCGAGGTTTTAGCGAGCGAGAGGTTCAACGTTCCAACGAAGAACAAGAAGAGATGAGTACTCGTTTGAATGTTTGATTTTCTTTACAATATTTTATCTTTTCCTTCGAACATTATATTTAGAACGTAATCAACGTTCCAAGTGAGATACTGCTTAACTCGAAAGTGGAATTATTCCTCCTTCTTAATTGTGTATGAATTCACTAGGTAGAATTTAGAGCGTCGTCCCTTTTTGTATTTGAATTGCCTGTGCGAGTTATGTGTGTTAGATAAAATTACATGATTTGATTTATTTTCTGTTTAATTTAATACAGTATGTTAAGTGTATTGTGTGTATTTGTAATTGTATGATATTGGTGGGGCCCTTGTTTGCATTTAATCAAGATTAATTCATTTGTTTATATCTAATTTTATTATAATAAATCTAATGTTTATGTTTGTGATTTTCCTGATTATTAATTCCTGCAGACATTACACGCACCATGCTGATTGTCGTTTAGGTAAAATTTTAACTTCCTGGGTTAACACAACGCAATTAATTCTCTAATAGTGTCTGATTTGCTTTGCTTTAGATTCGAGATTATGAATAATAGTTTAGATAATTAAATTTCTTGATAGAATCACGACAATTACAGATTTGCATATCATTGAGTATTCGGTAAAGAAATTTTTCCTTTTTGTATCATATCAATACTTATGATGAAATTTGATTTTGCATGATATTTGTAAACATTCAGCAAAGCGGCTGAATGCAGATGAAAAACCTAAACACACACCCAGACTGATGTTGCACACCCAGAAAATGTTGACTTTTTGTGGAATCGAAGCGAAGATATCCAATACAAAGTGGAACACTAGAAACAGATCAAACAGTTAATGTACAATATTATTGTTCAAAAAATTGATATTGTTCATCCAAAATTGTTGACATGAGAACCAATGTTAAGTGAATCAAAAAGGCGTTATTCTTTCCATGATAACGCAGGACCTCACGTTTCACAAGTCGCATTCCAAACCTGAAAGAGTGGAAATTTGAGATTCTGCCTCATCCATCATGTTCAACACACTTGTGTCTTACTGACTACCACTTCACTTCTTTCAACATTTGGGAATCGTTTTTAATGAATAAATATTGTGTTAATGACAAAGATGAAAAACAGCATTTGCTTAGTTTATTGACTCTAAATCAGAGGTTTTCTTTGAAACTGGCATTGAATGCTTTATAATTAATTGCAGAAGTGCATTGATGTACTAGGTGTACAACTAAATTTCTGGGATATTTTTATCAATAAAAATATGCCAATTTCAAAGCAAATACAACAATTTGTTTATTTTAATTATCGCCCCTCACTAGCTACACATTTTTGCCATCTCTGTGACAATATTCGAGTACAGCGACTATAAAACGATATGTCTTTGGACCAAAACCATTCATCCAACCCATTTTGCACTTCTCCAAATTGACCAAACCATGGGCCATCGATCAGAACAAATGATAATCAGAAGGAGCCAGGTCTGGCGAATACGGCGGGTGTGGATTTCAGTGTTTGGATTGTGTCCTGGACGATGGAATTTTGATTAAACTGAGCAAAATCGTGTTGCAAATCGTGTCCCATTCTGGCTGTTTTTCGTACAATGCATGATTAAAATTGATTCGTTGTTGTCAATAGCAATAACCATTGATAGTTTCATACATTTTAGGAGCTCATAATACACGAGAGCACTTTGTCCTCAGTGACGAAATCGCCACTTCTGAAGCGTTTGAACCTTCACAGGTAGTTTTTAACGCTGCATATTCGCCGAAAACTTCCTCAAATAAACGACTTTCTTCAGCTACATTTTTTAAGTTAAAGCTGAAAATCAAATCTTCCCGCGAAAGCTGTTTTTTCTGCACAAAATTCGACTTCGTTGTTAAATAAATATATTTTGTTGTGATATGTGTCGGTATTGCGACTGATTATTCAGTTGACAGATGTAAAACCTATAAAAAACACAACTTCTGATATTTGAATCTCTTACTTATGCCGTTAGCGCCATCCACGTGGGAAGCGGAGAAACCTAGATGCACACCTAATACATGGAGTATATTTTGATTAAACAGATATTAAAAATATGTGTTTTTTACCTTTTAAAAATTGTGCTAACAGTTCATTTCATATGAAACAACCTATACAGTAAGTTATTTTATAATGGACCTGTATTTCGACTATGTTGCTTATATTAAGCGATTCTCTATACATAGATCGGCTTTCAAGCGATTCTCTATGCAAAAATGTACTTTCAGTGTTCTAAGCATCAGTAACTCTCATTATAAAATTTTATTTTGAATGAAACCAGTTTAATTGCATAGTGGGATAACCGATTAATAAATTGCATGGTCAACAATATTTCAATTATATTGCCATGTCATATAAAATATTACATAATATTTCAGAACTCCCTATAAATCGCTTCCATCTTCAATATAAAAGCAAATTCAATATAAAAGCATCTTCAATTTAAAATACAAAAACCAATACGCCACCAGAAAAAAATATTTTATTTTTATCTCAACTTATCGAGCACGTATTTCTGCATCTAAACGTCGGTAGCTCACTGTATAAGACTTTTAATGACATACAAAACTCTGGAAACGAAATTAGGATGACTTTTCCACTAATATAACAATGTGAAGAGAACTGGATCGCTTATGAACAGAAAATGGAGGCACACCTGGAGTAAGAAAATAAAGAAAAGGAGAGGGTATGAAAGAGAGGAACGAAAGAACCTCGAAAAAGTCATCGATCTAAGTTACAGAACGTTTGTCAAGACTAAGTAATTTCGAGCAGAAAAGATAAATCGGTCAGCATTCTTAATGACAATAATTTTGTCGCCAAGGCCAACGCATTAATTAATTTACTTTGATGAACTTGCCCTTTTTTTAAAGTTAAAACAGGAAGGCATGTTTGTGTTGAATATTTTCCAAAACCATTTAGGGAAACAAAAGAGCAATGCTTTATTTAATTCCAAGTGGTATTTGTATGATAATAGTCTTTATATCTGAAACAGATTTGGCACTTAAATTGTTATTTGATTTATTTTACAAGGCTCGCCAAAGCAATCTCTTAATTCTGTGTTAATTGAAAAGTTGTGTTTATATTTTTAAGTAAGAAAATAATTTCATTAATTTATAAATTCTGCGCTAGAGCTGAATTCTTAATAAAATACTTATCTATATATCTGACAAAATTCTTCTTTTTGATTTAAATACATAAAAGAAGTAATTAATGCTCTGGATTAAATTGACTTCTCAGATATTCACTGTCTCAAGTAGCCAATTCAACTGCAAAAATTATTTCATTTTGCCTTTAATTTAATTTGTCGTGCCAAGACAAATTTGTATAATAAAAAATGTTATAAAATGGTTAAGTTTTTTTAGATTTTCGTGCTCACGCATGTACAGTTAGTGACTATTTCAACCTAAGAGATGATAATATTAGACCACACATAGATCGATTGATGGAGAATTATCTTCCTGATGAGTCCATTGTGTGTAAGCTGCTATACTAGCAGCTAGTTGTGTCAGGATGAAATACTCTCTTTCTATTTACATTAATTTTATTTACACTGTTAATATATACATACACATGGCACCCTGTGCCTCTTCTACAATAGTATTAATATTTAAAAGCCAAGAGTCTGACCGTCTGTTTTGATCTGACGCTCCTAGCGCTCACCTCGTGGTCTGAAGATCTCACCGCAACTGCTTACCACACTGGACCACACAGTTAAGATCCCAGTTACTGGTCACAGTTACCAGTTATAACCGCGACCTCTCGCGGTTATATATTAATAATAATTAAACCTTACATGTGCATATGAATAAGTGTAACGTCTCGCACTATACTAGACCACTTTCAGTAACATGGGAACACTTTAATTTTTATTTACAAGCACTATATACATACATATATATAATATATATGCCAAAGTGAGCCCCTTGTAGTTTCGTGTACACGGCGTGATACACGAAACAGCAAGGGGCTCACTTTGGAAACTGGCGGAAACTCCGGCCTGTTCAGTCACTTCAGAGAAAAAAAGAAAAACAACACTTCTGGTCGATTCGACGCTCCAAAAACCTCCCTTTAAGAAAAACTGTCAAGAGAGGGGGTCAGCTTCCCTCACTTCTCATTGGAGCGGACATTTTCTCAGCCCATTGTCTATCACCCATCACGATAGAACAACTCATGGTGTAGTCCATATCCCATCTGTAATTCTTTCGACCTGTGAGGGCGAACAGACAATCGCTCATTTCATGAGTCGCATTATACATGACACTGACTATCTGCTATCAGATCTAGTTGACAAGTTGTTCTCGTTAGTACAAACACTAATTGCATGTAATATGACTACCCACAACAATGCTTATCTGCTGACAGAATTCAGTGAAGGGTTGTTATTATGTGCTTATCAAAGAATATGCATTCCTTTCTCTTGGGAATGAAATGCCACAACCCTTCAGTGGGAAAATTGTTACAGTAGGCTAACATGTTGTAGATAATCTAGGGAGACATTATATATTCCTGTAACCCTTGAGGGTCTTCGAACTTCCAGTACATCCGAACCTGCAATAGTAATTGACTAAATCTTCTTAAAAAACAAATTTCTTATTTTGATACTTGATTTGAAAAAATCAATTTGATTTCCTTAGTTTTAAATATTGCTATTTCTGGTTTGTTTTAATATTTAATTCGAACGGAATCATAGTAAAATATTGAATGTTTTAAACTCTATCTGCTATTGCTCTATTGCTTTTAGTTTCATTTGAATTCGTTCTCTAACAAACTTTTGTGAAAATGTCTTTCAAGTAATTTAAAATAACACTAGAAAATCATTATTAATTTATTTTCGGTTTAAAAACTAAAATGTATTATAAAGATGATTATAAAAATTTCTTATTTTAATATAAAAACTCTGTTTGTGTAGTAATATGAAATAAAGTACCTTTACGTCATCTGTTTTGTAAAATGATTTAATTTTCAGTTTCATCAATCATATTTTATACGAATCTAGAAGTGGAGTAAAAATATAAAAAAATTAAACAAATATGAAACAATTTGATCTATCTGAAATAATTGTTAGAAACGAATAATTACATTCTTAATATTTTCAACATAAAGATATACAATTTATTTTTAAAATAATTAGTTAAATTAATAATAAGTAATTGTGAGTAGAGATTAGTTCAAACTAGATGAAAAAATATCCCCTCGTATAAGGAGTGATAAGAATCTTTACATAAAGAATTTATTATTTGTGTGTATTATTGTAAATATTCTATAACTATATTTTTGTTTCATATTTTATGTAGTTGCTTTGAAAGAAAAATCGTTTATATCTTAATATTCTGCAAAAAAAAAAAAAAAAAAAAAAAAAAAAAATTGAAGCTCATTTAGTTTATGACAACAAAAAAAGAAATTAGACAATTTCTTTGAAGTAAAACATTTTAATTAAACTACCCAAAGCATTCTTCCAACTATAATGGAATGTTGTCCGCATGTGAAAAAATGAATTTAGGTTTTAAAATATTCGTTCCGTGAATTATTGTATGTGCTAATTAAATTCTGAACTTTAAGATTGTTAATTCAAAATGCATTGTAAAGAAGTCTTTTTATTACTGAATCACATGTGTTTAAATTTAAAATAAAATATATCATCATTTATAAAATTCATTAACCAAGGAGTTAAATGTCTTCAGAAAAAATGTTATAAATCAAATTCTTAAAGACACATGTTAAAAACTGATGGATAAGAAGTTACTTTCCAGAAAATAAATTGTAACGTCTGCTTCAACTGCAATTCCTTAATTTAATTGTATATTTTAGAATAAATTTTTAATCTTGTGATGAAATTATTAAGATTGTGTATAATCATGGTTCTAATTCTTATCTTAACAATTATCTTTTAATTATCTGAAATCTACTTTTTGTATAGAGTAATTGTTTCAAAATGAAACTAACTATAGTTATTTAAAAAATGATTTAATGTAGATTATAGTTTAATCTCCTATAATTTCATTAATTTAATTACAGTTCAGTGGAAAGGATGAAAAATATAAAATTGTAAATTTATAAAATTTTAAATATTAAAAAAACTCAACAAGCTGTATCATTTTTTTTCCAAAATAATTCATAACAGTAAGAGTATAAAAATAGTTTAAATTTGCCAATTTGTGAATTGTAAATTCATCTTTAAATATGTCAGCATTAATAAATAACCTAATTATATCTTAATATGTCATTTAAATTTATCTGTACAATGCAAGTTACTCCACATGCCGATTTTCAAGATACAAATTATTTTCCATGCCACATTTTAACTATGTCATATTTCGATATAATAAAAGCGCAGTATACAATTAAGAAACTATAGTCGACATTATACACTATGTGGAAGAAAGTGACGGGACACGACACTATAACGACATAAACCCATATTTATTAAAATTAATAGGAGGTAGGGCCTCCTTAGGCTGCGATCACAGCTGCAACCCTTCTGGGCATGCTTTCCACTAAATTAGCCATAGTGGCAAGAGGAATTTCCTTCCAAATGTTTAACAGGAAGTTCCATAGTTCAGGCTTGCTTTTTGGGAGTAGGGTGCAGGCCCTCAACCGACGGTCCAATTCGTTCCAGAGATGTTCAATTGGGTTAAGATCAGGGCTCTGCGCCGGCCACTCCATGCGTTTAACGTTCACATACCAATCAAGAATCCTCCTTGCAACATGGCCTGTTGCGTTGTCGTCTTGATACCAGCAATCATTCATACCGTACGTTGCCCACAAGGTAGGAAGGACATGATTGTCGAGAATATCACAGTATCTATCGGCATTCACCGCACCATCAACCTTCACCAGTGGGCCAGCCCCATACCAGGAAAACAGGCCCATACCATCAATCCTCCTCCACCAAACTTTACAGTTTGGGACGACACACTCGGGCAAAAGGCGTTCTCCTGGTAAACGCCATACCCAAACACGTCCATCGGAACGGAAAAGGGTAAATCGTGACTTGTTAATCCAAAGGACGCGTTTCCAGTCATCCAGAGTCCAAGTACGGTGGTCTTTGGCCCATCGAAGGCGCGCTTTCTTGTTGGTTTTCGTAATCAAAGGCTTATAGGCCGCCGAACGTCCAGTGTAATCTAACCTATGGGCCGAAGAGTCTTGGTCGAAACGGCCACACCTGTGGCTTGTCTAAACTCATTAGGGATGTTATCCATGGATGTTTGACTTTTACTTCTAATCTCCCTGCCGAGCACCCACCGGTCCTTGCTGGTGAGAACTGTAGGTCGTCCACTTCGGGGTTTGTTCTGACAGTGTCCCTCAGTCTTGTAGCGACACATAACACATGCTACAGTTGATTTTGAGCAGTTACGGAGACTGGATATCTCCCTAATTGTTTTTTTTATTTGTTATACGTTAAGATACATATCGAATAATAGTAAATAAACAAATATCATCGTATTAACGGAAAGAAAAATGTGTAGAGACAGTAAATGTGATAAAACATCTTCAGAACTTTTGTATAATTGAGTCAATGAAACTGTGAGTAAGTTTCATCAATAAATTCTTTTTCAAATGTATTTTGTGTTTGTTTCAAATCTTATATTTTGCATTAAAATTATATTCTGATTTTAAAAAATAAAATATATATTATTTCATAACAAATAATTAGACTATAACATAGTCAGCAAAAAGTTCTTAGTAGAGAAAGAATAAAATCTAATTAAATGTTTATAAGTAGTAGAATTGTTTTCATGTACATTTTATTTCTTTTTACCGAACAGTTAAAAAACGATTGAGACAGACAGAGATTTAGACAATCAAGAAATTATTACATTTTTATGTCACAGTTTCTTATTAAAATCTCTAATTAGCTATGATTTTCGCTAAAAAGTTTTTTTTTTTCTCAGTTAAATATTATCTTCAGGTTTCTGAAACTTACATACAAGGATTCTTTTTTTATTGTGGTTCATCTTATTGCATAAAAAATATAAAATAAAAGTAAAATACAGAAAGTTGATTCTTACTTCTATGCATTGTATTTACCTTTATTTAAAAATTCACACTGGTTTTAAGCCGAAAGTTGTATAACTTAGGAAGTCATCCGTTCCAGCATTGCTCGTTGGTTTTCGAAGCAAATTATCATAATTACCATAGTTGCCAACGCGCTCTAGCCCTCGTCCATAAAAGTAAGACAAGAAAATCACACATGAAATAACAATCAATAACATCAATAGCGTGAATTACTTATCCCATGATTAGTGCTTTTGGAAGCAAAAATAAATTAAATATGTAGGATTTAATAAATGATATTGTACTTTGGAATTTCCAGGACTTAAAAAGATACATATCCATTTCACTAAAAATATGAAAATAATTATAAAGAATATTAATTATTTTTATTTACTAAGTAAAATTTAATAATTACCAAAATTTTTATAAGCTATTCAATCAAAAATGTTTATGTAGAGCAGGGGTCTCCAAACTACGGCCCGCGGGCCAAATCCGGCCAGCCAGTGTCATCAATCCGGCCCGCGACAGCGAATAGCTTATTGTTACTGTAATAAGTTGGATAAAAAAACACAGAATGATAATAATTCGGTTTTATTTACTTGCTAGGTAAAGCTTAATGACAAGCATAATATGCAGAAAATTTAACTTAAGCATAACATCTAGCAAATAATTGAAATTAATCCCACTAACATTATAAACTAGTGAATATCCTGCGGTTACCCTCGGTAGTTATGTTGGGTTAAAGAGTATCGCATGTGTATGTATATCGATGTTTGGAATGTATATATCCTGAATCAAACATATGATTTCTATCCTGAAAATCACTCTGGAACGGAAAAGCTAAATTAACGCGAATCAAACCGCGGGGTATCCACTTGTAAAAAATACTAATGAGATTTGTGTAATTGTGATTTTTCACAAACAATAGTTTGTAGTTGTGGATCAATTTTACTTGTACCAATTATTAAAAGAGATTTAAGATGCACATCGGTTAACTTAGATCTGTAAATATTCTTTGTGTACTTCATTTTGGAGAATGTTTTCTCGCACAAGTAAGTAGTACCAAAAACAGAAAACAGCCCACGAGCAAATTTATGCAAATTATCAAATTGTATCAGCGGAAGACTAATGATATTTGTTCTTAATTATATCACTGCACTGTAAATCAATAATTTCCATTTGAAGTTCCGAGGCTAGGGTTTCAATGTCAGTATCAAAAGGATTTTGAAAAATCTTAATTTCATTTGCAATGACATTAAAGTCTGAGAAACCAGTATCAAAATTTATCTTCAAAGCACTCAAAACTTCGGGAAACTCAGTCTCAGTAGTGTGGCTGAATATTTCACATGTTTTAAAATGTGGGAAACATTTTTTACGTGATTGAAACAATATTTTAATTTTGATTATATTTGATGATATTTGATATATTTGATGTAAGCAAGTATATTTATATTTGATTATATTTGATGATATTTGATTTGATTGAAACAATATTATTTTCTGCCGGAACGATTTGATATTAGTGTATAGATCAGGGAGAAGCTGGTTTTCTCCTTGCAATCTCAAATTTAGTTCATTCATAAATTTTGTCAAATTGACACAGAATGCTAACTTCCAGCCATACGCCATTTTGTAATTCAGTAAAAGAGCGATACTTTTCATTCAAAAAAATTTCGATCTGTGTTCGAAGTTCAAAAAAGGCTGCAAGACCTTTCCGCAACTAAGCTTGCGTACGGCAGTATGATATGGTAAATCATTTTCTCCCATATCTTCAATAAACTCGGGGAATTGTCGGTGATTCAGCCCAGTGGATCTGACGAAATTAACAACTGATATGACTGGTTTTAGAACTTCAGACATATCCAAACATTTTCCACAACAAGGACCGTTGATGAATGATACAATGTAAGACTAATGGTTTTGAACCACCATCAGTTTCTACTGCCTTTGACATAAGTGCAACCCCTCCTTTATTTTTAAAACACATGTTTATGCCTCCATCAGTTGCAATAGGTTTCAAGTTTTTCCATTGTAGGTTCTTATTATTACGGGCATTGTCAACTCCCTTAAAAATATCGTTCCCAGCCGTGCATACTATCAATATCAAGAAGTTCTTCATACACTTCATAGCTTTTATTTACTCCTCGAATAAAAATCAACACTGGGCCGTATCTGACACATCCGTCTTGTACCTTCCGAGCCTCGGTGTTTTCTGACAAAGTGACAGTTTTAAATAAATGTACCTTGTCGGAGCACATTTCTTTGGCTATTGCAATTACGCCTTATTTGATCATTTCTCCATCGGTGAATGGTTTTCCATGTTTTGAGATTTCAAGAGCCACACGAAAGCTGGCACGAGTTGCAGCCTCTTGTTCAGTATTGACTTTCGTAAGCAAATATTACTTCAATTTCAATCTGCTCTTCAAAGCTTCAAATTTTTCTATCCTCAAACTTCCTGTATATTTTGAGTAATTTTGAAAATGTTTCGTTTCATAATGACGTTTAATGTTATATTCTTTGAGAACGGCTATGGTTTCATTGCAAATCAAACATAGCACCTTATTACTGGACTCAATCACGAAATATTTAAAGTTCCATTGATCTTTGAATGTTCTGCATTCACTGTCTGTTTTTTGCTTCTTTTCCATACTAGTAAATCACACAAAAAAGTACAATTTAAATCAAAATACAGTTACGTATGGGCGTTGGTCGGATCAGTCTTTTAAACGGGGTTAAGCACTACTTTATTTCACAATAGACACAGTTCCGTTTCCTTCGCCTTCCCTAGGTAGACTGAGTCGCGGTCGCGCCTCTAGCTTTTTATACTCCAATTACTGTGATCTCGAAGTGAGTGGAATGCACCAGAACCTTCTCGAACCATTGAGGTTATTCACGAATGTTTAATTGTTACTGCGCTTTCGAAACTACTACTCGCGCCATGTGTTAGCGATAAAGGCTAGGAGTTCCTCTTTTGACCACTAGAAGTCGTCAAGTGTTACGACCGTATCGATACACACAATAGTAATTGTAGTAATTGAACCAGCGAATTTAGCAAGCATGTGCTCACTCAGAGCGCGTACTAGGAGAATAGTCTAGAAATTAGGAATAATGGCAGAAAAATTAAAACGGCTTTGGCTCTTGGTACTTATTGGAATAAACAGTATGGCCCTAAGGCTGGAAAGTTTGGAGACCCCTTATATAGAGTATTGAAAATCTCAGTCTAATTTTTAAGGGCCCATAATATAACTTCCAGGTTACAATGGAGTTCAATAAACTTTTATACTTTTTGTATTAAATATTCTTATTGATACAGTCAAATATTTTTTCTTCAGTTAAAAAGAGTTTAATATAATATGTACCAGCATTTATAAAATAATAGACTATCTTTTAAAATATATCTTTATAAAAGCATAAAAAGTTTAAGTGATGTGCAAAGATGGTTTTGATGCATATTATATTAAAGTTTCTTAGATCACTATCTACAAAAGTAAATACTACTTTATTACATTATAATAACATATTTTTTTATTATTATTAAAATTATAACTACATTATTGACTTATTAACTTCTTCAAAATCATACCAAATGTAGGAAGTAATCGTAGAAATATTCAGTTAAGTTTAGAGAATTTTATTTTACCAAAGAAAATGGTTTAAATAGCCGCCATTTTCCTTCAAAATACAATTGGTCACATTGTATCTTATTCTGTGGTGTTTCTTGTGATGTATGTAATATCATTGACAAGTACGTTCTTGATTAATAAAAATCTTACAAAAATTGGCCAAAAACATTGATTGAATTGCATTAAAAAATCATAAATAAAATTGATAAAATTATGGCATATTTTCGACAGTAATCGTCATTAGAGCAAAATGATTGGTAACTCAAGATTATGCTTTGTTAGAATGATCCTGCAAATTAATTGTGCAATTCAAACTAATTAATATGAAAGTAATTAATTGAATTACTTTTTAGTAGAAGTTATACAATAATTATGCAAATTTTAGAGTACTTTTTGAATAATCACTTCCTTCTTTCCATTATTGAGTTATACAGATTTTTTTTTATTATGGAGCCTATAACATATTCTGTAACCTGATCTCAAAATACAACTGTCTGGTTTTTTTTGGTTTTTAGCTCATGCTTTCTGTCAGACATAATTTTTCTAATTTTTATCTTTAAGATTTTTTTTTCCAGTAAGTTTATAATATTTCATAGTTCGTTAAAATTCTACTTAAAAATTAAAATTAACGAATAATTCTGAGTATGCAATAAATTATTTAACAATTCTATCATTCAAACAAATAATTTTATGAAAAATAAAATATATTTATACATATTTTGAATCAGAGGTATAACCACAGCGCAGAAATGAGTAGGATCTTTTTTGCTGTGAATTAATCAATCAAAATCAAATCAACAACTATCTTTTTTAATATTAGGATAAGTTGTTTATTTTTTAAACACCGGAAATATATAATATATCATATAATATTTTGCGCGTGCATTGGAATATTAAAAATAAACTCGAGCAAATAAAAAGTATATGAAATTTGACAATGAGTTGCAAATAAATTTTTCTTTTTCACCACTCTCATAAAAGTTCAAAGATATAAAATTGCCACTCCTATATGTACTACGGACATTTTCAGAGCTTTGGAAAAAAAAGGCGGAAATCTAACGCCGCCTAGCATGAAGTGAGACTGAACACGTCGGTCAAAATTCAGTTACAACTGAATAGGTGAAGACAGCTAAACTTGGAACCAACCTGACATCATCGAGACAAGACCCTAAAGACAGACTATTTTGGAATTCATAATTTTTTTGTCGGCCTTGTCAATCCATCAAATTTCGCGAGATGATCTGTCACAGTCGGAGAGCGAGAGAACATTTGGGGAAGGAATCTGTAGCGAGGTTCCCCCCCCCCCAACTCCCCAGTGGAAAAAAACAAGAATAAATATCATCGTTGAGCGAGTGCAGAACTTTTGCAATCCAGCAGAAGTAGGGAATTTTCGATTTTTCTTTTTTTTTAATGGCTGGTTCAGTATAGTACAGTGTTTCTCACTCGATTTCAAGACAAGTCTAGTTTTAGGATCCATTAGATATGTGCGTCTTTCACGATTTCAAAATCAGAATAATTACAGATTCAGTGCAAACTCCCTTGGTGCTTGATTATTCAAAAACAATCAAAAATATTTTATTTTTTTATCTTTACAACAGTTTCATTTCTAAGTAAAGTATTGTGCGCATTATTTTAAACTACGTGGGTTTATTTTAAATAAAAATAATTATCATATATTAGTTATTCATAAAAAAAAAATGTGCGTTATTATCTATTACTAAAGGTTTTGTTTCTTCAATATTGAGTGCTTGTACTTGGTCGAGAATATTTAGGTACTTTAACATCTTTTACTGCGATATCAGACAGCACAGATTAATATTGTCTCTTGCGATAAAATAAACTGGTACTTATGGTATTAAGGGCCACTATTCGTCAGAAAATCAACGAAATCACTTTGTCAACTCAACTACGGCAAGTTAATCTAAAATTTCAAGTGACACTAATTAGTAGAAGTACTGCAATGTACTGTAACCATTTCCTTCGAAAATCCACTAATCAGTATTGAGTTAAAATATAATAAGCAATTGCTTGAATTACTTTCGTAAGATTTCGAGCTCATAGCATCTTAAAATGTGTGCATTGCAAATCCCTGAAATTATCTGTGTGATAACTAATGACAATAATTCATAATTGGTAAAATAATGACTTTAACGAATTACTGAGAACGCGCTGCAATACCACTTTAATACCTTCGGAATTAAATACTACGAAATGTACATGTTTGTGAATAATTTAATATGATTTAATGAATGGCAGTTGTTACTAATGATGGTAAGGGGAGAAAGTCTGAATAATAAAAGGGTGAATCTCTGACAGTCAGAGACAACAGAATTCGGTTATATTAATACTACTGTGCCCAAAAAGTAAGACTAATTTTTTGTTTTTTCAAGAACTGTTTATTTATTCTTCCAAATTTATTTCATCGCCATCGAAGGAATCCCCTCCGGACAAAATGCACTTATGTCGACTTTTTTTCCAATACTCAATGCATGCTAAGAAGACATCGGCAGGGATGGCCTTCAAAGCGCACGCCGATTCACGTTGAATCTCTTCGATCGACACAAAACGGTGTCCCCGGAGTGGTCTTTTGACTTTAGGGAATAGCCAGAAGTCGCAAGGTGTGAACACGGTGGTTGTGGAATGGTTTCAAGTTTGGTGAAAAAGTCGCGAAGAATCAATGCAGTGTGAGCTGGCGCATTAACTGTATTCGGTACGAATCGAGATTTGACGCGTTTGAGACCCAAAATGGAATTTAATAATCCTTTTGAAATTCCAACATCATCAGCAAGCTCTCTCTCACCAAATCTTTAATTTGTTGGACGTGAGCTTCGTCGGTTGGGGTTGATGGTCGACCCGATGGCTCTTTATCTTCAACGTGTTCTCTGCCTTCTTTGAACTATTTATACCACTTGTAAACATTTCTTTCCGATATAGGAATGCTCACCGAATACCTTCTGCAACATTCTATACGTTTCCGCACACGAATATTCATTCCACAAACAAAATGTAATGCAAGTTCTTTGCTCAATTCATTCAGACATTTCAAAAATCGCCGACCAAACCAAGCGTAACTGAAACACTAATGTCAAGGACAGTGCCCGCAACCTAAAAAAGAAAAGAAATTGCAATTCCATAAACCCCGGGAATTTTAAATTAAAAATTGGTCTTACTTTTTGGACACAGTAGTAATAATACAAAATGCATGCGAATAATTATCATTATCATATTTCCTCTAGTTATTGTTATTTCTATGTTACATAAGAAAGAAAATATTGCTTTCATTCATTACGTAAATACTCTTTCATTTAACATAATACTCCCATTTAACATTCATTTAGAATTATTCTTCTAATAACAACAATTTTTTCATTGCAAAGAGTTTATTATTTCCTCTAATCTTGAATTAGATTAAATCATAAACTTTTTTGCAATGATCATTATAAACAAAAGGTTGCCTATTTAATTCTAATATTTGTAGTCAATATAATATTAATTTTGTAATTATACATAAAAATTATTATGCTAATCAAATATTATGCTATGCGGAGCAACCAATTATTATAAAACTTTAGTACAGGTGTTTTCAACCCGCGGCCCGTCTTGAATATTTGTCTCGTCAGATGTCCCGTGAGATTTATCAGACTTTTACAAAATATATTTATTTTATAATGGCCAAAGTAGTGAAAACCAATGTATAAAAAAAATACATTTTGTGTGCAGCCATATATTCAAAAATTAACTGTCGAAATGACGAGAAAAAATTAGCTTTGATTTTAAAATAATATTCTTGCTAATATATGACAGATATTGCCTGCTTTATTTATGAGTTAAATTATATTCTACAAACTCATGATGAGTGGAGAAACAAATATCGCACTAGTCAAATAAATATTTTTAATGATATAATTTTTTTCATTTTATTTATATTTACATATATTTTTTAAATTTCATTTTTAGTATTATGTATTTCTTCAATGTGCTTTTAGTACCATTATTATTATTATATTGTCTATGCTTACATGTAAGAAAAATAGTAAGCACAATAATAAAAACTCATTATGTTTCAATTTTTCACTTCAAAAAATGTCTATAGGGGGTCTATATAATCTATATAATTTTATATGCGTCCCGTGGAGTTATGATGCATTTCCAAAGTGACCCGCAAGATAATTTGGGTTGGCCACCCCTGAACTAATGTGTTATATGGAGCAACCAATTATCATGGTAAGACTTTAGTATTTAAACATTGAAGCTTATTCAGTGATTAAAGCATAGAAATAATAAAAGATTGAAAATGCTCTCATAAAAAAAGCATAACTCTGTTATTTTATTGTTAGATGCTGAAAGCTAATTCATGTGTTGATTTTAAATTAGGTCAAATCAAAATACTTTTAAATATTAATTTTAAATAATAATTTGTTTTAATTTTAATGGTTCATTAACTTTTTAAATAACTTTTAGATTCCTCCCAATTGTTTGTTTACTTTTTAATGCAAAACTAAATAGTCTATTTTAATAGCTTTCCGGCTAAATTATTTTAAATCTTTCATTATCTTGTTTTTATCGTTTAATTCTTAACTTTTGAACTATTAGTTTGTTTGATTTATTTTATTAACTTTAATTTTAATTTTTTCTGTCATTAACCATTTAAATTCTTAATACAATAGAAATTTAGTACTGCTCCGGACTCATCATAAATTTTAAGTACTTATAGTACTACTTGGACTTTTATAAATAATTAATATAATAAAAAATGTGTTTTTTCCTGACCTTGGTTGGGTTTTTTCCAATATCGACAAATTGTCTGGTGGCGCCATCTACTGGTGAGCCAGTCAATCCTCAATTGATAATATTTTTTGTACGTTGTTTTACATACAAAAAATATGTGTTTACGTGTTCAGCTGACTGTATCTTTTGTAATTTTTAATGCACTTTTGTTACTTTTATTTTAATTTTAATTCCTTTGTTTTATTTTATTTTAACTTAAAATTTTTTAATTTTAACTTTAACCTTTTTATTTTTGGGCATCGTCAACGGACTCCTAATTGTACCGATAGCTTTAGCTTTTTCGATCTCTTGCTTTAATTGTTCTCAAGCAAGAGATGTTTTTCTTAAATTTTAAATTGTTTTATTTTATTTTATTACTATGCATTAATTTAAGCAATTTCAGTTTATGCAAATGTTTAACTAATTTTAAGATGTGGAGGTTTTGTGGTTCTTAAAACCACCTTGGAACTCCGTAACCGGTACGCCCGTTGCCCGAGAGATTTTAGTCCCCCCCTCTCCTCCAAAAGAGGATGGAAGGGGAGAGGAAAGAGCTTGTTAAGTCTCCTTGGGACGGATCGGCCTGTCTCTCTAGTTCACTTGTGTTTCCCGTTCCATTTTCCTGCTGTTCCAGTGCCGCGTCCTTTTACTTTTATCTTTATATCGTAAAGAAGTCATTCAGTTTTTTATGAATCAATAATTAAAACGGAAATTCTTCAACTCATATTTTAAACAATTATAATAATCTCTCAAATTCGTTGAATTCGAATACATAATTTTTAAATAATTGATACAATAATGTTTCAGTTGCTTTCTATGCCTCTTAAATCACTGCCTAAATGTAATTTTAAGTAATCTTACACCCCCTTTGTCGAACACATAGGTTTTGATAATTAAAATGGGCTACTAATAATTAAGAATTGAGAATAAAATTTGACTATCAGGATTTTTTTTTTATTTATTTCTTCTTAATTTAACTATTCTTGTGAACAGCTTATATTCATATTTTAAAAACTTGAAGACTAATTTACTTATGTCAGTAATATAAAATAATATATTACTTATGTCAGAAATAAGGAAGTGCGCTGCGTTTTAGTTAAATCTTTAATATTTATCACATTTCACCAATGTTTCTATCTAAAACCATCTTCCAAAATAAGTGTAACAAAAAATAAATAAAATTATAAATGGAATTTTAAAAATATCACTTTAAGGAACACACACAATATTTTGGAGAATCTGCATATCGAGTTCGTTAGCTATGGTTTGCATTTTTCTTGGCTACTCTTACACAGTCTTTGTGATATTATTATTATTCATTTTCAAATACTCTATATTAAGTGTTCACTCCTCAGCCCTTTACATTCAGCCATTCTGTCTGAGAGAAAAACTGTATGACTGTACGGACTCCTCCCTGAAATTAGCAGGCATATAAGCAACTAGCAATATGCACAGAGGACTGTAATATAATACTACAATATTTGCAACATGTGCTTTATATAAATTGCTGCAATTTCTTTCTAAATTTTTTCTGTAAGTTATCCTTCTATAATTGTATTAATAAAATAATCAAAAGGTTAGGAAATTCAATTTACAGCTTTAATTCTATTTTCAATAAGAAGAATATAAAACGCGTCTGTGATAAATTACAGCACGATAAGCATTTAATACCGAATTTTCTTCAAGCTTTTGTTTTGGTAAACGAATACACAATTAAGTGAATAGCAAATTTTCCGAAATAGCCTTTTTAAAATGAATTTTGGCTCTTTTTTGATAACTTTAATACAAAAAGTAAGCTTACGATAAAGATCTGACATTTTTATTTTTATTATTATTTATTTGTTTTTTCTGTTTCACTAATGAGGTAACGTCATCAATAAAATTTGATCCCCTCATCAGCTATTTCAGACCCGGTAGGTGCACCCATAATGATCCGGTGAACCGAGAAGTCCCGATATCAAATTTCGTTTTCATGGGGGGTTTTTTCCCCATTAGTTGAAATGAGCGGGCCTATTTCAGCGCTATTCCAAAAGGGGTAATGCACCACATTTTTTTCCATAATCACGCTGATCGTGTAATTTTATCATCAGCATTTTTTTTTTGTTCTGAGCAGAATTTCCCAATTTATATTAATTATTGTGCTTCTCCTATTTGTTTATTATTTCTGTAGCAAAAAGCCAATTTGGCACCCATGCAGGCTACTTCGATGACAAATGATCTTTAAGCTTCTTGTCTTCTTGTCTAAATGAATTAATTGTTATTGAAAACATTCTGAACATTTGATGTATTCTTATCGCCTCTAATTACACTAATTTAAAATTAACGTTTGATGATTTTAATTAGATTTCAAATAATTTATTTTTAATATCTTGAAACAGTTTTCATAAAACAATAATTTTTGTAATTTTCAAAACTATTCTAAACTTAGTATTGTATATTTATTTATTGTTTTTTTTACCAATCCACAAGTGAATGCAGTTTTATTTGTTTCAGTTATCAAACAAATCATTTAAATCTGTCAAATCAATTAATTTCTTTACCTTTAAATGAATAAAATTATTAGGAAAATCTATCAATGGTTTTCGAAATCTCTTGTATATTGAATATATTTTTATTGTTTTCTAGGACAAAAACTAAATTTTACAGGATTCAAATTAGATTTGGATTTAAAATAAATTTTTAGTTCATGTGATTTCCTGAATAAGTTTTCATAAAAACAACATAGGAAGAATACATAGCTATTTTTTTTAATCATTTAATCATATTTTTATTATTATATATAGCTAAACAGAAACTTCAGGGCATTAAGTAATATTCCTGAATTTAATCAATCTTCCTCATTATTATTTTTTTTATTTATCCATAATTGGATGTAATTTTATTTGTTCAATCATTTAAGCTTGTCAGTTATTAAAAGCAAATATTCGCTCAAAATCAAATGAAATCGTAATAAATAGAGTATAACCGGTTCAGTAAAACAAAACACTAGTTTATAGAAAAAATTCTTCCTATTAGTTTTTATAACTTTCTCAATTTAAATTTTATTTTTAAAATTTCATTAACGAGAAATTCAGTAGGAATTAATGAAAAAGTGAGAATTTGGCAAAGTAAAACTCCTTTTGTCAAATTTAAATAATTTATTTTTGAAATATTTAGAAAGTAATAATTTGACCGAATTGATTACATAATGAGAATAGTTATATACTTTTCATGAAAAAAAATAAGAAAAAAAATCAGTTGTTGAATAGCTTTATAGACAAAACTGAATTGTACTTTTCAACTAATTTAAAATTTAAGTACTGTTTCAGGTAATTTTTTAATCAACTAAGAATCTTTAATTAATTGGAAATGCATTTTTAATGATTAAACATAAAAATTTTACCAAATATTTTTAACGCTAGATAGTTGTTAGTCGTATCGAAGAATTACGTTGCAATCGAAAAGAGCTTTTAACTCACCTTGCAAAAAAAAGTTACTCTGGTCATTACGTGTCGCCACTTCCATCACAAATAAAATATTTACTAATATTTCATTATGTGTAATTTGCAAGATTCACAGATTGGTTTAATTGACATTTTTGAAATTCATTATTAACATTTTATAACTTTCGAAAAACATTAAAAGAAATGAGTATGATATAGTGTATTTTTATTAAAAAATTACTTACATGATAAGTATTCTGTTGCAAGTAGACACCCATTTCATAAAAATTTAGAATTTTCATTATTGATGACAATTTTTGTATTTTTTTTTTTTTTTTTTTTTGCAAATAGTGCTGAAAAATTCAAAAATTATTTGAAAGTTCAAATGATTTTTTAAAAATTGATTAAAAATGATTTTTTTATTTTTTATTTGTTGTATTTCATTTTCATTAAATATTACGATATTTTTTTTTTTTTTTCTTTTTGATTTTTAATGAAAAGGCAAGAATATAAAAGTTGAGTTAGCATGACAAAAATAAAACGAAACACCCAATAATTAGATAAAGACAGTTACAATAAAAAACGCATAATGACCTTTTAAAATTATTCACATTCCAAAATTTAAATATTTATTTAGTTAGTTTTATATATATTATCATTCGACACAAAAAAATTTCAAATAAACGAATAATTTATTTGTTATTATTTTATGGAAATTATTTAAAAGAAAACATGTCTTACTGTTTCATAATTTCTGTCTTAAATTATTCAACATTAAAAGTTAGATAAATGATTTAATTAATATGCATTTTATTATTTGGAATTCCTTTATTTTATTTATAGCCAAAGAAAGGAAACTCTTTACTGACGAGGATTTAAAAATTCTATTTCCACAGAGGCTTTTTGGTCACGGTTAAAATTATTGAAATAAATAAAGAAACGTTTTAAGGAAAATTTGGGAACATTAAATTAATGAAGTTAATCGCATTTGTAGAAACAATTTACAAAACGAGATTAAAAGATGTCTTTTGGTAGGGATTTGTCGTGGTGGGTGTATGCAAAGAATTCTTTTTAGAAAACTCTTTTTACTGTTATTGTATTAAATGGAATATTTGTCGTAATTCGAATAAATGTACTGATAGTGAATATGATAAAATTAATATAGATTCTGACGTGACACAATCTTAAATATTCAAAATGTCAATTTTCATATAAAATTTATTTACATTCTGTCTGTAAAGTATTTTTCAATACAAATTTTAATTTACAGAAAATTAACCTGTTAACCTGTTTTTTACACTTTTTAAAAATAATTTCATGCACTTTATTACAAAACATGAATATATATATATAACCTCTGCCACAAAATGCCTGCCAAAATAAAATCATTGAAGCTTTGAAAGGTAATTTTTTAAAATTCTAAATCATTTAATTCATTTAGTATATTTCATAACTTTTATAAATATTATTGAATAATGGACAGTTCAGATTTCAATGTCTTTCTTAACCTATCGCTGTTGATGTTACTAATAGTCGCTTATTACATCTGTAAAATATTTAAAAATAAAGCTTTAATAAAACGGTTTTCTGTGAGCTTATGCATTTTTTTTTTCAATTAAAGTTGTTTAAAAATTGCCTACGCAGATACAAATAATCTATAAATCTTACTTTTCGTTCTGCAGACTTTCAACACAAAGGAGACAACATAACAGTCACGTATTCCACCTCATAGGTAAAATAATACTGAGCACATAATTCGCTATCAATATACACTCAAGAGCCAAAACATTAGGACCACCTGTCAATAACGAGTTGGCCCACCTTTGGCGCGCAACACAGCTTCAACCCGCCTTGGCATGGATTAATACCACCACTTAATACCAGTTAAATACCACTTCCACCTGATCACATGCCTTCCACGTCATCCAAGCGTGTTCATTGCAAAATGTAGAGGTGGTCATAATGTTTCGGCTCTTGAGTGTATGTTGAGTTTATTACCAATATTATTAATTTAATCGATAGGGATATTTATTAGTTTTTTTCTCTCTTTTTTCTTATTCTACAATTCTTTCGTTTTGGGGATTAATCAATAAGATTAAACAGTTCATCTTTTTACTTTGATATCAGATAATTTTTTATAGGAATAAAATTTATTTTTACGTAGCTTCTTGTTAAAATTTATTAAAATTTTCAGATTGTTAATGAATTGAATGATGATAAATATAAATGACAAAATCTATATGATGATAACAATGAAACCCACATAATGATATATAATGACACATTTTTCATGCGGCCTTAAATCCCGAGATTCACCCATTGTTGTTTAAAGGCGTGAAGTTATTGCAAAATATTTTTTTGTGAAACGCTATTAAGTGGCATGTAAACTAATTTTTATTATTTTTCTCCTGCTAGTTTGGTGTTATTTAAATCCAAAACTATTATTATTAACTATATTTATTTTCTATATCCTAGAAGTAAGTTCAATTACCCTGTACTTTGAATGAGAATTTTACAAAATCTGTGTCATCTCGTACTTTTGATTTTAATTCTGCAAAAAAAAAAAAAAATCTTTGTAAAATTATAAAATATGTTTTACTCCTAGCAGGCTTATAATATGAAAGACACTCTTTGTAATTAAGGGTTTCTACAATTTTATGTCGTTTTCCAATGGCAGAAATTTTTTTGACTAGAGGTATAAGAGTTTAACATTCTATGTCACAATGGCAAACATCTAGTACATTCTGTGTTATACTGGGTTCATCTCGGGAAGCCTGCCAAACGACACTCGCACTTTCCCATCCATTTTGAAATGACTAGTTCCAAAATTGACTTATGGGGAACCACATCTTTTTCCCCCTCGACCCCAGTGCAAGAACTTTATTATGGATTTATTGCACCCATGTCCGTCAATGTCTCATCGAACCAAGATCCTTTTGTTTGGAAGCCTAATGCAATAAAGTTGGGTTCAATACTTCTGCAATTTGTTTCAAATTAGAAGGACAGAAATTTTATTAGCATTTTTTGCCATCACAAGAACGAATTATAAATGTGCTGAATTAAATATTCAACTTAATCGAATTTTTCTTATGTGGTAAGAGAGGAAACGATGAAAAGTTAATAGTAACATCATAAAAAACTAGTAAACATATCAAATCTTTTACAACTACTAACTTAAAAAAATTAATAAATTTTAACTGAACTTTTTTGAAAATAAGTTTCAGATAGAATACTAAAAAGTTTCTATTGATTTAAATTAGTAGAAAAATTAAAATTAATTTAGAAGTGTCAAAAGCTTTCTTATTTGAAAAATGTATGCTGAATTATTATTAATTTTGAAATCAATAACAAGTAATAAATTATTTTTATATTTTATTCTGATAAATATTTTTTATTAAGTTATTATTTAATTATTTTAAATATTATTTTCTAATATAAAACATTTTAATGATCAATAAAATCAACATCTCTTCGAGAAGTGTAGGTCAAAATTTTTAATTTGTGTGCAATTGAAACTCTATTTTTATTAATGCCAGGTTCAACATTTGGCATAATTAATCAAATTAATTTGAAACTAATTTAATTTATTTTAAAGTTGTTATTAATGTTTGACTTGTTGAGTTATCAGCCATTAATTTCTTAATGTTAATGTACAATGAACTCTCAAAATCCTTTTTCGTGGTTGAGATATTCAATTTTTTTATAAAACGCTTTATCTTTTCTGTACTAAATTCTATACTATCTTTTCTATATTGAAAAAAAAGCTTGATTTGGAAATTTTGGATTCAAATTTTATCTGTCATTAAGGAATTAAAGAAACTTAAAAAAATGTATGGAAAAATGGAAAGAAAGGTTTTGAAGCAGAGAACAGGAGAAATAACTTCAACTCCATTCCTAGATTATAAAAATCATAAAAATATCTTAATGGCAAAATTACAATTAACAAAAACTTAATTAAATAAACTAAGTAATTTAAAATCTGATTAGTGATTAGTACAATGTGAACTGAAATCGAGTTTACGATGAAGATAAAAAATTACAAGAAAAAATGAGAATTTCCATTATCGTATTAAACTAAACACTCTTTATAATATTTCTGAGCATTTCTTCAGAACAATTGGCCAGTCGAATATTTTTTACTCGCTTGAAGATAATGGGTTTATATATTTAATACAATATTGGTTTATTCGGAACATAATGAGGATTAGTGGTGTTTATTCCGCGCTGAAATGTAATCACGTATCTTTTTTGTAAATGCCTGAGTTAAAAGAGCGATTAAAAAGATTCTTTTCCTTTGTTTTGTAAGGTATTTTGACCTCTTTATCTCTATGTGAATGTAATTATTAGAAAGTGAAATTGAGTTTTCTTATATTGGTAACATAAAGAATCTAAATATTTGAACATAAAATGTATTACTTTATTAGTGCATACGTTTTTTCCCTCTCCTCTCTCTTTATTTATTTTCTAGTTTTACATTACATTTTTTTGTTAAATTTCCGAAAAAAATAGTTAAGATCAAAATGTTATTATTAGAATAATATACACGTGTTAGGTTCAGTGTTATCTAGTTCACATTACAGAGTGAAGGGGGATTGCTACATAGCAACAATAATGATCTAGTCTAATTTGAAATGCCTCCAGAAATAGTACCTTATCGTTTCTCTGTACTTATATTACCTACTAATATTACCTTCTCATTCCCCATATTAATAATTGGAACTACGGTTTCACCACCTTTTATTTCTAACAAGGAATCACGACATCCTTCTTTACCCTCTATAATTACTAAGTCGTTATCCACCAAAGTTGTCTGAGCCCTAACAAAATTCACCGAATTTCTTTCCAGTATCACTTTACTAGATGTTTTCAATTCTTTTACGTCCGAATTCTTTTCACATTCCATGTTAACAAATGGGGTTATCCTCTGCATAATAAACATGGAATTTATTCTCAATGAGAGCAAACGCTATGTCTTCCCGATCCAAAAGGGATCCCCCAATTAGCAAGTCGTTCATCTCTAACAATAAGCATTTCGATCCCTTTTACTTTAACGCATCCAACGCATTTCCTCAGAAATGTCTACTCGCGATTTTCCTAGCGCTCGCGCGGCACACATCTTGATATTCCCAAAACCGTACATTACATTTGAAGCTCTATTTTTAACTCTAGCCTCTTCGCTACGGAATTCCTACAAATGACGGAATCACTTCCAGTATCAATCAGACTCCAACGGACACTTTCCTCGCAATTTTTCTTACTAGCCGTCATCAAGCTGTGACCTCTTTTATATACATGGCTTCCTTCATTTCGTTCAATTCCTGCTCCTCGCCTGTTAAAAATCTGCTCTCTATTAATTCTGTCAAATTTATATTTTTGTTTTGGACCTTACACATTTAAAATTGAGTTCATTTTTATAAAGATTTCTTGATAAGTTAACAAAGAAAGAATTGATTGTAAAGCCAAATTTAAGATTCTAAAATCAAAACTAAAGTAATATTTAAAAAAATAAGTGAAAAAATATTTGATGTTACTTGACATTTTGATATTACTGACAATTAGTCAGTTTATACATACTTTCCAATATAATATTTAAATTTAAAATTTTTATTTTATTTTACTGTTTTTTCCAAAGAAGAAATAAGCACCATGAAAATGACAGAACAGATTTTAGGTTCGTCTAATCCTTGTATTTCCATACATAAAATGTCAATTTAGTTTTAAATGCTTGAAAATTTGCAAACTGGAAAAAAAAATTAAGAAAAAATTTCTCCCCAAATTATTTTCTTGAATAATAAAACTTTAAATTCTTTTTTTTAATAAATGCTGGAATTTTGATTTGGAGTTTAACTTATTTTTTCTATTACAAAACAAAATAATTTTTACTGTTCAGTTTTATGCTTAAATTTGAATAAAAAAATTCTTTATATAAAAAAATCTTTGTGAGAAAAAAAGCTGGGTGGGCGCTTAGCTGGGTTTTTTTTCTGTTTTTGTTACGGAGAATCTTTGTAGCAAAACATGTTTACACTATTTTAAAATGATATTTCTGTGAATATTCATGGAAAGGAAAAAGTATTAAAGTATATCGAAAATAATTATGGAAGAAGCACAAGAAGATTAACAAAAATATTTTCTCTCCACTACTTAAACCATTTAATTTTTTAAAAGATAATACATGTATATTAGAATAATGTGACATTATCATTAAAGAAACTTGCAAAAATAAACTGGAAAATTTGGTTTTTTTGGTAAAAAAACTCGAAATTTGCATAAATTAAACAATTGAAATATCACCCGAACGAAGAGCAAGTAAGCTTTTAATATATAGTAAAAATTCAAAGAGCTATTTATTAGAAATAATTCCCCTCATTACTTCTACAGCCTAGAAATACAAGAGATAGATGAACAAATCCGATCTGAATTTTTTTAATGAAAATATGTTTATTATAAAAAACAGATGCGGAAGCAATTCGAAGCCCAATTCATGCAATTTTGCCATCGTTTTCATTGATTTGTGACACGGTGCATTGTCTTGATGTATTAACATCAAGTGTATTAACGTGTAATGTATTAACATCAAGTGTCATCCACTACAAGTTAAGAAAAATGTATTCGAACTTGAGTGGATGAATAAAAAGTGTTTTATTGACGATTGAAAATTTGAACAAGATATATATATAGGGAGAGTGTGAGCTAATAGAAGGAATTGAAAAACATGAATCAAACACAGTTCGAGTCAAATGTACGTACCTGGTACGCGACAGTTAAATCCTCATTCACTGCAAAGGGTATTTTCAATTCACAGGGCAAAATCTTCTTTTTTCTTTTCTTCGTTTTTCTTCTTTTGTACTTTAATCCCATAAAACCGAAAAAGGTGGTATGTTCTTCCCTTCATCTTCCATTGTGCCTTTCCTAATCGTTTTACATAAATCAATGAAATGGGTGCTAGAATGGGAGGACTTTAGCCCACAAGCGCATTTTCCCCATTTACTGATGATGAAGTTTGTTGTTGTGCAAATTTATTGATATTATATTGCAATTGCAATGGTTGCACATGCAATCTAGATGCTGGCTTACGATGAAGAAGCGAAACCGCGTTGTAACATGGCTCCTACATTTTTCTTAATAAAATAAGGACCGCCAGTATTTGTATGCGGGTTACTTCTTTTTACATAGCAGATGGGGAAAATGTACCAACCAGGGGCCAATGAACCGAGAAAAATTTAGATAAAGGGATTATGGCTTTTGAATACTGAGCATTGCAAGGTTATTTCAATATTCCCACCGAAAGCCCACAACAAAAGGATTGGACAACGACTTTTCACAATTGCTTCGGATCCAATTTCGGTACATTTTAAATTCTTCAGGATTCTTTTCTTGAAATGTAAATCAACCAGCAAAAATAAAATGAAAACTATTTTTGTAAACTGATAATTCAATTTGAGAACAATTGATTTACAGAAGACATACATTTGAATTTCTGTATATGCGTTCGTCTACATTTCTAAAAAAACTATAAAAATGAAATATTTTATTAAGTGAATTTGCTATTTTTTATTTGTTGCATGACTAAATATCCGGGAAAAACTTTTTGTATAATTTATTTTAAAATGAAAACAAAATTTTTTTCGTTATTATTAAGCTTCAAATCTCTTAGTTGAAAGCGTGACTGCTTTTGCAAATATTTCTTTAATGCCAACGGTTAAAATATTCATATGAATAATTTAGATGCTAAACAAATTTATTTTACTGACCATAATTTGAAAACTATAAATTTGCAAGTTAAATTTACAGTTCTTGAATTAATACCATTTTTATCTTTTTCGTAAAAAAATGCACAAAACTTTACTTAGTTATTCGCTCATTATATTAAATCTGTTTTAATTTTTATTGCCCATTATCAACAAAAGAAATGACGCCTTCGGGAATTTTTTTTTCACTTCCTGGTTAAACATTGACATTCCTTAACTGTATTGAATTAATGTTTTAAAGCATCTCCAAGCAATTTTTTTTCATATTGGGATTTAATGTATATATTTGTTTATTATGTTTGATTATGAATTTTTTTGTACGATAAAATTTCAGAAAGATATTTGATAGAATTATTTAGCGCATAATTTTTACATTAATAAAGAAACACAAATGGAACTGAAATTGCATACATATTGTGCATTACATGCATAAGTAAATTATAACTTTATTTTTTAAATAACTTGATAACTTCTTTTATTAACTTAATACATGGAAATAATAAATATGAGAGTCACTATAAACGAGAAATTCATTTGCATAATTTTTATAATAAAAGAGATGTCTAAAAATAAAAGTGCAACTTATTTTTTGCTATTCATTGAAGGAATAAAATGAGGGTTTTTTTTTAGAATCATAGGAATCATAGTCTTGATATAAATAAATCAAAGAATTATACCCACCACAATGTCCCATTAATGTCATAAGTAGCTTTCAATGTAATATTTTTTAAATATCCGATGAAGAATCAATGTAAAGATCTGGATATTAAACTCCACATCAGCCTAAGAAATTTTATCAAAGTCTCTCCTTTCATTGAATCTTAGATTTACCATAAGATCATTTCGATTTAAATTTGTACCAGATTTATAAGAATCTATTGAATTAAGAAGGTTGCTTGGATAAAACGGGATTAATTTGCGTTCTCGTTTAATTACGTTAATAAAAAAGCTCTTAATTAGGGTAAGCAAAAATAGCCAATTTTGTTACCATTTGTTACCAATTTTGACATTCTGCACAAAAAAGTCGTAAAATAATAATTAAAAAAATACCGCTATCCGAAAGATTTAAGAAACGGCTGCATAAGAAAAAAATTGAGAGCAACAAAATATTTTCCAATTCAATTCAGATTCAGGTATAGCAAGGAAAGGTTTAAATTCCCCCTTTGATTCTGAATTTAACACGATAAAAAGCACCTTTAATTAACTTATTACAATTCGACTTTTTTTTTGCTGACCAGAAAACATGTTTTTAGGTTACGTGAACACATTAACTTGAAAATGCCTTGTATAGAAAAAACTTATTTTTGAATATTCTGAACATTGAATTTTTTTTTAAATTCAGTTAAGCTACTTTGTAATCTGCTACTTTTTCTATTACTAAAAAAGAGTTTTAAGGAAAATACTACTACACTAACAATGAGTTTGAAGCAATTAACTCATTAAAGTGTTCTTCGTTTTCAAATGTTTTCCTGATTTTTATTTGTGTGTGTGTGTATGTGTTTGTATGGTGTGAAGTTTTAATATTAGAAAATTTGAAAGATATGCCATAAAAAAGGCAGTTAATTACTACATCCTGCTGTCCTATTATTAATTTCTATATTCTTATAATGGTGATCAAATTTTATGTCTATTGGGATAACATGAATATAAGTTCAACCATTCTAAAATTTCCTGCAAAATCAACTATGTCAATTTTTAATATTTAAAATATTTTTCCTGAATAATGGGACATTGCACTTTTAATAACAGCAAAGGATGCGTTTTAAAATCTGTATTTTGTAATTTTTATTTTATATGATGTTTTTTCCCTTCAGACCATGTTATATGGTTAAACTGGCATATCAAATCAGGTTTGATAAAAATTAAAATCACTCTAACAAGGGTAATTTCGTAGCAATTGTAGTATACCATTAGGACAACTCATTGAAAAATCTGTATAGAGGCCTCCTTTGAGCCGGTTTTGATAAAATTAAGCAAGAAGTTTCAAGCATTGTGCATAAGGTAAAATATTGCAATTTTCTTTCAGATGCCAATCAGCGTAAATCGACAGAAGCATAGTGGATAGCGGTTTAATGCAGCATTTTGGTAAGAATTATTTTCTGTAAACTAAATCAGCTTCTTCAAAAAATGATAGAAAATTACAACGAAGGTTTTTAATTTCACAGATTTTTCACATTTTACATCATCAAAGTGAATCATATTGTTCAATCAATTGCCAGAGAATCATATTGTAACTTTTAATATAACAAATAGTTATAAAATTGTAATAATTTATTTTCATATATAAGAAGGTGCAAAATGAGCATTTTTATATAAATGTTTGAAATAGCTTAGACAAATTTCTCTGAAATTTAATCTTTTCTCATTCTGTACACGCTCAACATTTTCGTTTAATTTCCTTTCATTAGCAGGACTCATTGGTGTTGTATTTTTTTAGTTATGCATTGAAAGTGAATGATGTTAAGAAAAGTTATCTTGCTTCTGGAAATATATTACGCGCAATTGGTCTGGCACTCTATTTATTAATAATTTAAAGATAATTTATTAATGTTTATTGTTCCTAAACATAAACTTTTTAAAAGAATGTTATATTATATTTTATTGCTTTCAGATGCCAATTTTTCAAAATATTAAATAAACTTATGTTTTTCGTTGATATAATTAATAAAAATAAATTCTTAATCAATATGAATAATTTTACTGATAAATTAAATGTCTCTTCTTCAAACAATTGATTGTCTCTTCTTCAAACTTGTTACCCAAGTAATCTAAGAAAATAAATATTTGGCTAAGAAGAACATTATAGATGCCAAGATTCTTGTGCTGCTGTAAGCCACTGCAAAATGTTTTCATAATAGCTTTCGATATTTGCTAATATGGATTGATTTAACTTTTGTTTTTCCAAATTTTTTATGTTTTTTCCCCTTCATTATTCGTCCTTTGAAATCAATCGTTCACTAATTGCAGAAATCAGAAACTAAAATATTAGTTTAAACTTCACAACTAAATGCTAAAATAAAAACTCAACAAAATGGGAAATGAGTGAGGAAAATTGTCTAATGTCTTCTGAGATTATGTATTACCTTCACTAATGGTGGACATTTCAAGATAAGATTTGGCTTCAGACCTGTTATCTGGTGATAGGTCCCCTGTATTAGATATAATAAAATATAACCCACAGAAAAATATTCTCCTATTGGCTTCATTCAATATAGAATGCTTTAAAATTATTTTTTGGGTATATGCAGTTCATAACTAATTTATTTCGAAATCAATTCCATAATGTACCATATTAGATAGGTGACTGTCATTTGGATGAAAATGCAATAATACTCATATATTGATCGAAGGTCATTTTAATCAATTTAGAATTTTTATGTGTGTATTACAGGGTTTTGTAATTTAACATATGCCATGATAGCTGCCCAATTGTTTTGGAGACTGTTTATACTTAAGCTATTAGGAAAAATTGTGATATCATACAACAACTTTATAAAGAAATACTTATTTTTTTATTTAAAATAAATCTAAATTTAATAATAACTAGATAATAATAATTCTATATATGGGTGGTTTCTATTCTATTAAAAAGATATTTTATTTTTTAATATTTTGTATTTTTAAATTAAATATATAAACTTGACACAGGCAAATAAAAATAGTTTTTAGAAGCTTTTTTCATAAATTAAGATATTTCTTAATTTTTGGGGTGTTCAAATTATTAATCGTTTTTCAAGCTTTTATTTTCAAGAAACACAATCAATTTACATAACAAAGTCATCAGAATAAGTAAAATTCCATGTGCTGTATAGAAACACAATTGTTATGTAAAGAGAGAAACCTGAAACAGCACTCGATCATACATAAATTTTTGCTTTGCATCCTAGTTAATCTCTTCAGAAAAATTGAATAAGGCATTATTCAATATCTGGAATGCACATAAGTTGAAATTTTTCTAAACTAGTCAATAATAGAACTTCCCCATGCCGAGCTTAAAGATAACGATGATCCTTACAACACTAATTATCGATATTATCTTTCACAGTAACTTTAAAAAAATTGTAGAAAATTTACTTTGCAAAATTTGTATAAATTTACAGTAATGATTAAAATAAATGACAAAATGGTGCTGAAAATTAATCTTGATTTTGTAAAAAAAAAAAAAAAAAAGAAGAAATATTTTACTTTAATTAAGATATTAATAAAATACCAAGTAATCCCTTAAAATTTCTTAGAAAATTTAAAAATATTGATAAAGAAATATATTAATAGATTTAATTCAGTAAAAAATAAATAAATAAAATTTACTTTTTAATTGAATAAATTATTCCTTGTTATTTAATGTACATAAAGTATTTTAATAAGTTAGAGTAAACCTCAAAAAATAATGTAGGAAGTAACTTTTATATGCAATGCACCTAGTATTTTTTAGATTAAAACAACATCGGTATTCTACAGCACTTATTCGATAGTTCACATTAAATAAATAAATTGTGTTTAATTTATAAAAAAATGTAATAAATATAAATCATTAAAAGGAGATCCACCTATATCGATATAAATTATTTAAATTTCATCAGCTATATTAGAATCTATATTGTAAATATGAAAAGAAAGGAATGGAAATAACTTCATTCCATGGAAGTAATTATAATTTGATGAATGTCTATTAAAGTTTTTGAAAAGCTGGATGCACTTAACATATCCGATTAATTATCTAAATTGTCAGTTCCCTTTGGCAAATATTTCAATGTTTCCTCATAAAGTAATATCAAATAATATTCCTTACTTACTCGTATTTGAAATATTAAGATTATATTTAGTATCAATTACTTGATGTACCATTCACCATTTCCTTTCATTTTAAAGTGGAACTTTATTAAATGAAAATAAAACTATATTAAGTTTAAAAGCCCTTCCCATTTCGAAGAAATGTTTTAAATGAACTTCTAAGTGCACCTGTAGGATTTCAAATTTATTTAGAAATCTAATAAAAAAGGTTAATTAACTGTCTAATAAAAACTCAACTTAGCAGATAAGTTACAGAACTTCTCAAAACCTTTCACACTTAATTGCTCAATGAAACAATGTTATTCATGGAAAATCTGATAATCAGTTTATTAAGATTCTTTCCATCAATATTCTATTCATTATTTCAGTTTCAATAATAACATAATTAAGTTAGATAAAGCAGATATGAAAAACAAATATGATTATGACTTTTAATTCAATATCGATGCATCTTTTAAGGTTAATTATACTTTTAAAGAAATTATATAATTCGATTTATCCCTTCTCGCCAGGGAAGAGATTTTCCAGCTAAATTAAGTGTTAACGGTTCAAGAAGTCGTCGCGTTCAGCTCTTATGAATAAAACGCTACAACACAAAGAAAGTCAACGTTTCTTTTGGTAGAGGATTCCATTAATTCATTAATTTCTTATCTGTTGGAAATGTTGAATAGAAAGGGCGAATTTGGATAATTTCTTGTTAGTGTTTAGTAAAAAGACTTAGGCGTCTAAGAGCAAAAAGTAAAAAAGCATGAAAAGTTATATTAAATTTATATCAAAGTATGCTTATTTTTGGTGCAAAGAATTTTATTTTTTGACTTCAGATTAAAATAGTAATTAAATTTTATTTTCCTTTTTTGCCACATTTGAATCTAGAAAGAAAACAAATGTAAAATTTGTTGGACAACCTTTTCTTTCAATAGAAAATAAAATATTCCGTATACCAATGTCGTGAGAGTTTTAAAAAAAATAGTGAAATAAATTTTAAAAATAAACAACAAGATGAAATCAAATATATCAAATCAATCAATATATTAAAACAAAGATGTATTGTTCTGGGATCGCTCTCATTAATTGTGACTTATCTAATTTTATTAAAAAACTTATTAAAAATTAATAAAACATATTAAATTAATTACTTTATAACATTTAGTATTCAAATCTTTCTGCATTAAGCAGAAAAAGAATAGTTCTTGACGCTACGACTTTTTTTTTGCTCGGAACTTTTTTCACTTTCTGCTGATGTACAGTTGAGGAATCGAAATCTGGCAGAAGTTTAAATATAATTTTCCAGGCAATAAAATCCGTCTTTGTTTAAAATTAAATTAATAATAAAATTAAATTAATTACACTCTGTATTAGTTTTGTTGTAAAAAAGACTTTTTTCTATGATAATAGTCCAATTAAATTAAGTTATTTACAAGAAGATTTAAATAATTCAGATCAGTTCTACTAGTCTATTACACCTGTTGCAAAGATTGGCGGTATTAAGTTTATTGTCATTTTTTTCTTCTTAGTGTTATTTTCTCAGTAAATCATCTATCTCAGAAATAAAATAAATCTTAATAATAATTTTAAGTTCGTTTTCCTTAGCACAAATGAAATGTGCTGTAATGCGTGATGTTATTCAAGCAAAAGGATCAAATTTTTAATATTCCTATACTTTTATTAAAAGAACATCAACGATTTCATTTATTTATTTCAGAGAATCGAAACTTGTTGCAATTCTGTGAACATGTAAATTTCCCCCTCCAGGTCCATTAGACGAGTTATTAATCAATATCAAAAGTGGAGTGAGGAAGAGTGCTCGCGAACGAAAAGAGCGCAGAATGACTCAGCTTTGGGGTGACTCGGCTTTGCCAAGAGAAAAGTGAAACATTAGAAGGATAACCAGGATATATAGGAGTGAGGAATTTAGGGATGAAAAAATCAACCTTTCCTGGGACAGCCATGTTTAAGTAGTGAAAGTACTCTTTTATTAAAGAGAAGGCCATCTTTATTGCGCTATAATTGTAAGCACTTCTACTACTTAATAACCAGTTCAAAGTTATTTAAATGTCCATCTTTTAATTATTTAGTGAAATAAAAGTTACATAGTGCAGTGAAATATTTGGAAAAAAATATTTATAGATATTTATAAATATTTTATAATAGAGATATAGGAATCTCGGAAGAAAAAAACGGGATGGGCATTATATACATTATTATTTTTTCAGCAAAATTTGATAACAAACATTACATGAAAATATTAAGATCCTTTTTATGAATCAGTAGCCAACTCTTGTGATATTTTAGACAGATGTTAAATGAATCTGCATTTAAATAGTCTTGTATTATGAATATGACTTTGATAAAATCATTTTCGCATTCAATTTTGTTATTTAACATATAATCATTCACAATAATTCACATTTTTTATTTTCATTCATAGAATAATTGTGTATTTCGATAATTCACAGAATAATACACTATAATAAACAAAATAAAAGAAAGAAAATCAGTAAGAAGAGATAATCAACAAATTGAAAGTTCAGCTTTATGAATCAACGATGAGAAAAAGTTGAATATGCATTACAATAGGAAGCAAAGTAACATCTGTGTTTAAAAAAAGTAAATATATCTCTATTAAAATAAGAAAAAATATTCTGAATCCAATGTATTCAACAAAATCAATAAAACTAAATCAGCTTGCTGGGTTAAACGCACGCTTAGAAAACAAAATATTGTACTGAAATTTTGTTGATGTCTAGTTTAATCAGCGATTTTCCTCAAATATGTTCCCTAATATTTAAGAAATATTCCGTAGATGGGCAAACAAGACACCTTAAAATTTGTTAAATTAAACAATTATTTGTAACGATTTATTGATAATCGCAAATTTTGAATAATTTGTAGTTCATAAATAAATAATTCATTTTTTAAATCCTAAATATGGGTAAGAAAGTGGGGGGAGGGGGAGATTTCACCAAGAAGCTGAAACAGTACTAAATATTATAATTCAAAGTTTTATATTTCTTTCTTTCTGTAATCATGTATACAAATACATTAATTCACGAGTACTGGAAATAGATATATAACTTCTCAGCATATATATTGGTAAAATATAAACAGCAGAAGTTTTGCAATGCAACAAGTTTAATGATAATAAAATAAAATCATGGCGAGTGGAGGTGCAGTGTTTTATTTGTTAAAAGTTACATAGAGAAATCGATAAGCAAAAACATAGAATCTATTTGACATCCAACAGCTTCATTGTCGCGGTCTGCTACTTGTTGAAGTGTGATAACTCATGTACATTTTCGAGTGTGCATTAATATAAACTACTACTTGACTGAACACTATAATAGGCAACTACTATTTCATCTCTAACTTCCATTTGACCTTTCAAACTGAATAGGCAGGATATTAGTCTTCCGACTGGATGCAAAATTTTTGTTTCCGGTGAATATCCCCCTTTACTCTGCATAGTGCATAATTTATTTTTCTGTTTTGTCCTCTGACTAGATATTACTTGAGAATCAATAGTTTAGTAGCTTATAAATTATATAACGTGTTTGTGGAAATAAATTTAATTATTTATATGTAATTTACTGTATTAAGTGCTTTAATAAATGTATTGCTTATATTTTCAGGAAGAAAAGGGATCCTTACAATAAAAAAAAGACTGACATTCTTCTTTAAATCTGTAACAAATGATGCATTCTATTTTGCCTTTGTTTTTGAATTTAATATGCATTAGCTCTGAGTGGGGAATTATATGTAAATGTGTCAACATTGGGTCATAAAACTAAATTTACGTCTTTTTAAATTAATCCAAATATTTTAATAAAATTTATATCTTTATCAATGTTGAATTATATATTATAAGGGGATTACAGTAGACTTCCGTATGTTTCGGGGAAATGTTTTTTATTTTATGTAATAAAAATTAATTTTTCAAGAATTTATTTCCGTAATCCATGTAATCTTAAGTAGCAAGCTTGATTTAGTTTTTTTCTGTTTTATCGAAATATTCCAATATTTTAAAAATAAAGTGCTTTCATACTGATATTGATTATAAATTTATTTTATATTAAAAAAACATAATTAAAATTTTTAAATTCGAGGGAATTGCACATCACTTATTTGTCGCTTTGTAAGGCGAATTACATTGTATATACCATAATATCTGTCAATTGATCTTGTAGAAATTCGCTTTGTATGGGAATCTGCTGCACTTTTATTAATTGAAGTAATAAAATAAACTTGTACATTTTGATAGAAACTTTTTTTTCCCAAATACAAATATGTTAATGTACTTTAATTGAATAATACATAGATGGAAGGAGACTATTCCTTTTTGACTTGAATATATCCCCAAAAATTTTTTTGAATACAACTGGCAAATTCAAAGAGTGTATATTTAGAAGCTAGGCAGAATATCATAAGTAATTAAGAATTTGAATCATGATGCAAAATTTCAATGCATTCGCCTTCCTTCATTTAAGCAAATAAGAAGGTAAGAAAACCAACGAAAGATAAAAAAAAAAAATTGCGCGAGCTATTTACACTGTCCAGTTTTCATGAAAGGGCGTTATCAGTTCTAAATTTTGCGCTCATTGAATTCTTTTTTTTTATGTAGTATGTAAGAAACTATCATTTACCGTTTTTTTTTATATTTACGTATGTCAAAAAATAGCTCACCGATGGGTATAGAACAAATTATTTTCTTCTGGGAGGATTTATATTTCTAATAGAAAAACGTTAACCAGGCGTCTCGATTATCGACGTTTACACAAGTTGTCACAATCATCAACAAAACATATTTGCCAGCAAATTTGAAACTGTGGAGTTAGTCATTAGGTTAAATTTTAAATGGAAATTTTGGAACATAATAATAATACTTTTAAACATTTCTTTTATGAAATAATCTTACGAAAAGATTTATTTATTTCATACAAAACCGATCATATTTACTGAGTGAGCAAATTATTAGAAAAAACTACTATACTACTATTGCGGAGTAAGGAGCAATTCTTTTTAAACTATGGTGAAGGCCATATTTGTTACGTAGAATATATCATAAGACATTTGGATAAGTCATATTAAACAGTTAATGAAAGAAATGATCTATTAATACCTGTATGTGTTTCTTGAATTTCTAATTCTTGTCAAAGAACAGTTAAAAAAGAAATAAGATTTAACTTTAATGAAATTTTTGTTTTTCTTTTATTTAAAATATTATGAGCACTTATTCTATAAAAAAGTCTATTAATACTGAAATGCATCCTCATTTCAAAATTATTTTGAAGGTATTTTTTCGTTTTGCTTTTCTGAAATTGTATGCAGTTTATGTTTAGCAATCAAAACAATAAAAAAAAATATTTAACTCAGAATAAAATTTCAAAATCAAAATGAGCTGAATTTTTGGACCTTGAACAATAAAGATGTTACATAAAATAAAAAGCGATAAAAATGATTTAATTTTGATTTGACATTTTTAATTATTTATTTAGATATTTGGATTAAATTTTAGGCAAATATTTCAAAATACTGAGTGCCCACTGAAGCAATGAAAGGTTTTAAAAAGTCCCTACTTGTTCTTTTTGAATTATATTTAACTTCTTCCTTTGTAGGTTATAGAAAATTGTATGGAAATTTAAATGTTTATTTATAATATGCAGAAATGATTAAAATGTATTGATTTTTTCCATTCCAGTAAAAAATTATTTATTCAAACTCAGATAAAATACAGAGAGGATTTAATGTCCGACATATCTCTTAGCATTAAAAAGATTTGTAACCTTAATCTTCCGGTATAAAATAAGTAGATAAGTCCTCCATTTTTCTAGAAATGGTCCTATTACTGTCCTATAGCTATTTTTGTTTTCAATCATTTAGTCTTCTAATGGTTTTATTGTATAAAACATGTAATTTAATGATTTTTTTTTTTCAGAATCCTGTTTTGTTCCCAAGATCTTCTCACATCTTTCTGCGTATTTAAGCTCCCTCTGTTGTTGTATTTATAATCCTTTCATTCAATTTTATTCATGTTTTTTTTTGTTTTGGTATATATTTTTTTTACGAGATAATGAATTTCAATTAGGGAGTTGTTACAACTTCTACTTTCAAATTTGTTACTGCTTTTTTTGTCAATTATTTTTTTTTACCAACATCAAGAAGCTGATTTATTTAAAACATAATGTTATTGTACTTTTTGAATAAAATATAATGTAATCTCATGAGCGTTTTTATTGAAACAATACAAGATAAGCAACAAAAAAAAACATACTTATTCTTGAAAACCTGGTAACTTCAACGCAAATCTAATAATGTTTAAATCACTTTTTCAATTTGTTAAAATAGCCAGTAGATTAATTACATTTGTTATTTGGACAAATGTTATGAGCAAGAAATGTATCAAAATTTCTCAAATAGTGTCTCAAAATTTACACTGGGTTAATAACATCTACTTTCTTTAAATTACAAAGTGTGTCATGACAATGATATGTTTTACAAATATATTTCAGTAAAATCAAATAATTCTTTTAAATAGATAGCCGAAAAAAGGAGAATTTTAAATACTCATTATTTTAAGCTATAACTGTTAAATTATTGGAAATAATTGATTGAAGTACAAAATTAAAAATATTGAACCTAGAACATATTTTAATGCTAAGTTCGACTGCTTTATAAACAGGAATTGTTTAGGAAAGATTTCAATAGAAAATAAGAACATACACTGATTACCTTGAAATTCGGGATGAATGAAAAATATGCAGCTCTGTTCGTAAACCCTGTACGGGATTTCAATTGCTGTTGCACCCCGCTTTTACATTAACTTCTGTGTTTCCCTTCCACTTTAGCTGAAATCGAACATCCCGATCTATCTTGATCTAGAAACATCTAGATCTATATCCCACAATATATACCGAAGGCATCCTTTATTAATGTGCATGCGCTGACGATTTGATGTAGATATTCATTCGCCGCCTAGTTACGGACTGAGATAATTTGTTGATATTTTGTTGCATACGTAGGATGATCTCCAAACAGTTTATAATAGATGTTTGGATGAAGTACACTTAGAATTGGAGAATTAAATGGGTTAGAGTTTTTCTCATTTTAATTAATTGCTTATTGACCGATTTTAATTATATTTTAAAGTTGAATAGTAATGTTCAGAATTATCCGAGTTAAATTAAAATAGGAATTAAAACTATTTTGCAAGAATTAATTTTTAATAGGTCAGTCACATCCAGCTTGAGCCACATTTGAAAGAAGAATTCGTTTAATATCACACAAACTAATCTTATCAACAGATTTAAAGGAGAAAAAAATTTTTTTAGCTAATATTCTGCGTATGAGGCGAAACATGATAAATAGGCATAAATAATCAGGTTCTTTTATTTCAGATACTTAAAATTTTTAGTGGGTCAATAAATTTTAATGAAGGAAATAAAAAAAAATTTTTTAATAAAGAAATATATTAAGAAAAGGTAGTCCAATTAGAAACTTAAACAAGCATTTGATATATTAAAATCCTAAATTTTCATAATTTTTTAGTAAAAAAATGAATAAATGTCTATTTTTTTGTAATTAACAATGAAATAATAGTTTAAATGTTATTAATAATTAAGCACAAGCACATGTATTATTAGGTCATGCTTCACTGAGGAAAAAACAAGCTGTGCTAAGGAATCAAGCCCAAAATTCTGCAAATTAATTGTAATAGTTTTAAAGACTCTTTTTTTTAGTGTATAATAGGAAATTCTTGTCTTGTGCACTTGTTTTAAAGAGTATATTGACTTATTTACCTTAAAAAAAATGAAAATATCATAAAATAACAAAGAGTAAAAGAAATATACGAATTTATGCTCAGAAACTAACAGTAAAGCCCTGAAATGAGAGCAAAGGGAAGCCTTGGTATAGATATTACTCAGCACAGAATTTCAGAGAAGATTCAGCATTCAGAGGTTCAAAAGTAAATCATCTTGTTGGTCCCTTACACTTGGTCCTTTTTTTAAAACTAACAGACTTCAAAAACAGCTATTAAAACCTTCAAACAATTACTTTTTAAATATATTTATTATTTCAGAAAAATCATTTATTTAATTGACGCTTGGCAGTAAAACTTTTTGGGTCTTAAATGTTTAGCATGTTTACGGAAAAAATCAGCTACTTGCATTTGATTAACTATTCGTGGCATAATCGTGAAATTGATGAAATTATAAATAAATTTATAAGTGTTCCAAAAATTCTTCTCTTGAATTCTGCAGAGAAGAATAAAATTTACTTTATTCGGTTTTAAATTGCAAATATATAAATATTAGTTTATTTTAATTTATCATTCAACCATCTGAATAATATTAAAATGTTTTTTAAATTACTTTTATATATATATAATACGCAAAATGTATAAATATGAACCATCGCTAATTTATTTTCCTTCGAATATTATCCATCTATTTTATAGTCTTCCCTACTGCCTTCATTCTAGGTAATTGTTAAGTAGAATATTACGGAAGAATACACGCCCTGTCTTGATGGACACAGTGAATACCTTTGCAATATCTATTCACAAGTAGATGGGCGATTTGCGATCTAAATTGCATTCCAAAATCTGAAGCATCCTGTTCCCAAATAGCTGCCTGTTATTCGTTTCACGAAATAGAATAACTAAATTGAACATTTACTATTGCCAAAACGGAATATCTCCATGAGACGAGAATGAGTTTTTAGTTAAAGAGTTTGTACTTCATCGCTCATTTGCTCGAATCTTTAACAAATAAATGAAAAAAACCTTAACATTCATGACTGAATAATGACACATACAGAGATGTGGGGTTCAAGAATGGATGATTCATCATGAAGTCTTGAGTACGTTGTATACGAGAAGCTTGTAAAAGAACGTATCGGCCATTGTGTACAAAATTTTTTAAATTCTGTGGAAATTGTACCGAAGTTCTCAGTACTAGAAAAAAAATCAAAGCAAATATTTTCCTATTACCCAATCCTTATGGACACCAAAAATATAGAACCTTGTTACGATTAAATAATTACAAACAATAAAAACAATTATCACAAATTGGGATACTGTAGTAATATCACTTTTTATAACAAATGGTTACGTAATGTTTACGTCTACACTTTATTACTAAAATATACTTTTCTTAATTTTGGTAGCAACCAAATCGAAGAGGAAAATAGAGTTTCTGAAAAGCATACTTTATTCAAGGTTATTATGTAGTTTTTATTCTAGTCTATCTAACTACTGAAAATTACTGCACGCTAGACTACTTGCTATTATACGGGATAATTTAAGTGTGGTAAGTCACAACTGCAAGTAAAGACACTTTCCGCAATAAGTGCTTAGTTAATTACTCTTATTTATATTTGCATTGTTTCTACAAAATCGACTTATTGCAGATAATAATTAGAAAGCTTATATTTAAAGGGAAAATCGCTTGATTTTGTAATTCTCGCCCTTCATCCTAAAATGGGGATAACTGCATATCAGCTAAAACCCTACTTTAAAAGATCTTAATTGACTTATATGCTTTTTAGCAGTATCTTAAAAATAAAGAAGAAGCGTATGTCCTAAATTAACAGAGCATATAGATATATTTTTTGATTTGATTTGAAATCAATACCCACAGATAGGATCTATGCAGTGTTACTCAGGCGAAACTCTGGGGCCTGTATATGTTACACCTAAAAAGAGAAATGAGGATGGAATCACCTTTATTAGGGTATTACAAAACTAAGGGCAGTGCATGTTGACTTTATGCATCCTTTGGGGGTGAATATTTCCCCGCTCTCCTTCAATCGAATCCGCAGAATTCAATCGAATCCGCAGGTCTTCAATCGAAGATTACAACTGACAACACCCACAACAAAAATAATTGTGCCATGTCCACCGGTAAAACAACACAAAATCTCAAGAACAAAACTTTTTTATTAGAGTGCGTCATAGGATGCTAAATATCAAAATGAATAGAATTTTTTAAAACATGAATGCTTTTTATCCCACAGTTCAAAATTGAACTACTATTTACTCCTTTTTTACACTTAATAAATTTTAAAGCTTACAGCATCGCCATCAAAGTGCGCCGAAAAAGGGTGCCAAAATGAAAGTAAATACAATCATAATGTTCTTTCTAAAACAGTTAGGTTTCAATTGCAAATCACTTCGTCTCTTAGGAACTTTTGGAGAATAAACAAGTATTAAAAACAATGGTTTATGAAATCGGATATCTTTTATCACACTGTTAAATAGTAACTGTTCTTTACTTTCACTCTTACGAATTTACACTTAATAATTTTAGAACTTTTGCTATTAAATTGCATGACAGGGAATAAAAACTTTTCTTGCGATTATTGCACTTTTTCTTCAAAATAAAAAGGGATGTCCTTTCACACAGTTAAAATGCTTTCTCCATACTTTGTCAATTACATTTAAAATCGTTCGGAAGCTCATGAATTTTTACAAATTGTTATTTAAGTCTTACATCAAACGGCAGTTTTTTATTTTTAAACATTTTCACTCTATTAAAACTATTAAGTATTTTTAAAACTACATTTCATTCTTGCAATAAAGTTTTTATAATTTTAAATGTTTACTAATTTAACGAATACAACATCTGAATCTGGCTTAAGCAGTCTTACATAGTTGACACAATCTTACATAGTTTTGGAGGACATGTTATTGATAAAGAAGTTATGAATAAGGTTTTTAATGCAATGTGAAAATGTAACTTTTCTTCGGTTATATTTAAAAAGTAGTAATTAGAATGCTTCAAATTTGGTGAATTAAATCATTCTTTATTATGTTGAATAATTAAGATTACAACAAATGTTTGATCTGATTTACAATTTTTTAAATCTTCCAGTAAAAGTAAAAATATTTCTAAAACCTTTTCAGTTTTTAACAAGCATGATTAATTTTTTAAAATTCCACAAAAAAACATATAATATATATATATATATATATATATACGAATAACTGAAATTAAAATTTATTGAAATATTTTATTAGATGTAAAATAACTGTAATTAAACAAACACTGTATTTTTAAAAGGACAAACGTATTTTACTGCCGCTCTAAAGTGCTTGTAATTGAAAATAGTGTTCACGTCTTTCGTCGATGCATTGGTGTCATCAGCATTTATTGAAGATTTGTTTACACACACAAAAAAAATTAAATTTTAAGAGAGAAGCAAGTAGAAATAGAAAGAAAATTCCCACATAGCATAATAAAAAAATATATTGTTGGTCTGTATAATTATTTCGAAGGAATTATTTAAAAAATTATTCGAATTCAATTATTTAAAAATAATACATTCGATATATTTTTAAATAAAATCTGTTTTTATATACTAACCACTGTGTTAAAAAATTACACTTTTGCAAGTTTCACAATTTTCAATTTCATTTTTATTCTCTAATATTTTGATATAAGATAAAAAAATTTTTTCTTTAAATATTTGTCAAGAAAGAAATGAAAAGAATTCCTTTGTTTTTCTTCAGATTGACATTCGATAGACAGTACATTCCTTGTATCCAATTCAACGTGCTTTTTTTACTAAAACGTCTGGGGTAAGAAGCAATTATTATATCAATAAGCTATTATTTCGAAAGTCTATCTGCGTCTCCATGGAAACCATTTTATCCACACCCACCCACACATACATCCTCTCTCTTCTTGTGTGTTTTTAAAGTACAAAATAAAACTTTCATTTAGCAATTAATGATGTATTGTAGAAAATTGGGTGAGATGGAATTAATTTATCTGCGCTGAAAGGTTTTCTGGAACTTTGGGAAGGAAGAAGATGGCTGATATTACCTCTCTACGAGAGCAGCAAAATTGGTTGTTGTTGAAGAAGAAGGAATTTAAATTTTTATTTTCTACAGTAACAGGTTTTTCAAACTATTCTAAATGTTTTTACAAACTGTTCTAAATGTTTTTAAAACTGTTCTAAATTTTCTTTTTCATACACTACAGGCCATTAAAATTGCTACACCAAGAAGGCGACATGCTACAGATATGAAATTTAAACGACAGGAAGAAGGTGCTCTTATATGCAAATGAGTAGCATTTCAGTGCATTCAGACAAAGCAGGCTCCGGTAGCGACACCTACAATGTGTTTAAATGAGAAAATATTTCAGCCAGTTTCTCATACACAAATTGCATTTGAACGTTGTTGCCTGGTGAAAATTTGTTGTGATGGCCTCGTGTAAGAAGCAAAATACATAACAGGACGTTTCTGACTTTCATAAAGATCGAACTGAAGCGTACCAGGTTTGCGGTTTATCGTATCGCAGTATTATTGCTCGCGTCGGACGAGGTCCAATGACTGTTAGCAGAACATGAAATCGATGGGTTCAGCATGGTAATACGGAACGTCGTGCTGGATCTCAACGGTCCCCTATCCAGTCGAGAAGACAGACATGTTACCCGCATGGCCTTAATGGATCGTGCAGCCACATCACGAGTCCTGAATCAAGAATTAGGGTCGTTTGCAAGACAACAAATGTGTGTTCACGAACAGTTCAATGACGTTTGTAGTAGCATGGACTCTCAGCTCGGAGACCATGGCTGTGGCTACCCTTGATGCTACATCACAGACAGGAGCGTCTTCAATGGTGTGATCAGCGACGAACCTGGGCGTCATTTTTTCAGATAAATCCAGGTTCTGCTTTCAGCATCAAGATGGTCGCATCCGTGTTTGGCGGAATCGTGATGAACGCACATTGGCAACGGGCATGACGAATGCACGTTGCCATCACCCATCACGATGGTACAGGGTGCTATTGGATACACATCTCGTATACCAGATCTTCCTTGATACGGAAAATGCTCGGCTGTTGCCCTGGCTTGCGCGTTCACCAGATCTCTCGCCAATAGAAAACGTCTCGTCCATGGTTACCGAGCGACTGGCTCGTCACCATACTCAGTCACTACGGTTGATAAACTGTGGCATCATGTTGAAGCTGCATAGGCATCTGTACCTGTACATACTATCCAATCTCTGTTTGACTAAGTGCCCAGGCGTATAAGTGCTGTTATTACTGCCAGAGGTGGTTGTTCTGGGTTTTGATTTCTCAGGATGTATGCACCCAAATTTATTGAAAATTTAATTACTTGTTATTTCCAGTATAATATATTTGCCCAATAAATATAATTTTGTTATCTGCATTTCTTCCTGGTGTGGCAATTTTATTGGCCAGTAGTGTATTTCTGGTTCCAATAAAATAATCTCTTAAATGTTAAAAAATATTTAATTCATTATTTTTTTTATTTCATTTTAAATAAGCATTGAATTATGTGGGCAGAGATACCCAGCTTCAATAAATAGCATACTGTAATGTTCTTAGGTATGCTTTGGTAGGTAAAGAAGAAAGAAATATAGGTAAGAAATATATATAAACTTTGCAAGATTAGTAATAAGAATGGTTCGAGAAAAAATGTGAAATTTATTCCAAAATTTTTTTTTTCCATTTAATGATTTCAATATTTAAAATTGATTATAACAATTATATGTTCAATTTATTTAAACTCATTTCCATTTGTGGTTTCGAAATACATCGTCTATTCAAATGCTTCATACATTCCTTTTTCTTCTCCCATATAAATTGAAAGATAATTTTAAGAACTTGTGTTAATTCTTTGAGAAAATGAATATTTATTGTTGAAACATAAAGTGTAATTAAATGTAAGTAAAAATTAAATTTTTGAGGTAATATATGAATTAACGGACATTTGAAATCCTCAATGTTTTAAAAATCAGTTTTCATTTACATTTAATTAAAGAAAATTTAGATTCTATTGAGACACTTCAACCACATGACATTTGTAAATTTTGCTTTACATTTTTGTCCCACCTAAAAAGTTCAGTTCACTGTAGTAATCATTGTGTATATGTAGAATAAAATATTTAAAAAAAAATATTTTGCATATATAATTTTTATAGTAATTTTTGTGTCATATGAAGAAACCTCGTAATCTACTATTTATATAAGACACTGTCAAAATCATCGTCGAATCTTGTTTCTGATGGCAGTGACTTCAAGTCATCTAACCAATGAATTAAAAACTTAATGTAATCGGAGTACATTATAGCTTGACCCTTAATTGAGAGAAGTTTATATTCTGGTAATGCTTTCGATTATTCCTTTGTTTTTCATATTAAATTTAAAATAGTTGCTTTTTATTTCCGCATTTTAAACATAACTTAATTTTCAAGATTGTTTCCTTGACAGCAGTAAATGTAGTACAAAAGGGTAGACACTTATATTAATAGACCTTTATTATTAAATAAATAAATAACCACATAATGTATGCTGTGTGCTTGCAGCAAAATAATTCAATAAAGAGATCATGAAATCCTTTTTTCTTATTGGGTCAATTTAGGATTGTCCCGAATAAAATCAATCTTTCCCAAGCAATTCCATTACACTGTAAAAAGCTATTTTGTGTGTGGTGCTTAAAAAGAAAAAAAATAGTAAGTAAAGAAATTAATAAGGCAGTTTTGTAATTTTAAAAATTTATTTCTCTTTTTATTCTCAATCAAAAATATTTTTTATTCTTACTAACTACTTTGATTGATCGAAGAAGATTTTTAATTACTTTAAAAAGTAGTATTTTGTCCAGAGGTGTAGAACATCAGAAGTCATTTTTATTTTGTACATTCTTTCAGTTTGTTATTTTTATAATTAATGAAATTGTATTCAAATTTTCATTAATTTCCTTGATTTTTATAATACAAAAGGAAACTCTTTTTCAAACTGTAATTTTGCTTGACGAGCATGCGGTATTTTGCTTCTTTACTTTTTTAATGAAATTTCTAGAAATTAACACTTTATTTGCTACTATAATTGAAACAAATAGTTAGCAAATGATAATTGCGAATTATTAATACATTGATGTAAGCGTGTTAAATTACTGATTGGAAAATCTATTTTGAAAGAGGGAAATAATGCTAAGTTTGACATTAATCATCTGGAAAAATCAATAAATATTTTTACCACACTTTATTGAGGAAAACCACTTTTCTTTTTAAAGTTTGTCTTTATTTCAATGACGATAACGACGATGAAAAATCAAAAGAATCACGATCATTAGAAAGAAAATACCGACATTCTTCTCTGCTGAGCAGATGAATAATTTAATTGATAAAATATTGCATTTGAGAGCAAGAATTTTTTACAAGGTTTGCAAATGAAGAGAAAATGTTATTGCGTCGTTGATACATTCACTCAAATACACATACAGAAAATTAGAAAGGAAAAAGAAAACTTCCGCTGTTTTGACAGCTGCGTGAAGAATGAGTTCTTCTTTTAATTTGTTTTAATCTGTTATTTCTTAAAAACAATATTGACTTGAAGAGGACATTTTTTCACTTGAAGAAAATGGCTTTTTAATATTAAATCAAAACATTTCAAAAGGATTTGGTACGCAGAATACTTTTTACCTTAATACGTTTCTTAAAAAAAGAGAGGCTGTGAAAATTCAAAATTATACGAGATCGCGACTAAAAATACCCTTAATGATAATAACATCTATTTATTTATGTTCTATTTCCCAATATTAAACAAGGAGTTTAATATTGGGAAATTTCTGAAATAATCTTCAGTTAGTGTTTTAATTTAAAATTATTGACCATTCCTGTAGTTACTGCTTGTCTGGATATAACGGTGTTCTTATTATCTTAATTGATAAATTTGTCTAGAAAATAGATAGTGCAATATCATTTCAGTATCATCTTGTATCAGCTGTGGTATAGCATAAATCATATGAATTAATAAGGTTCAAGTAACTATACAATAAATATAGAAAATTCTGAAAAAAATTTTAAAAAAGTTCCGTTTACGTTTCCAAAAACAAATAAATTTTTATAAGAATTAACAAGTTTACTTAAAAACTAATATTGTATCATAACATGCTTTATACAAAGTGAAGTTACGGTGATTTAGCATCATTAAACCTGTGACAGACAACACATTTAAAAAGTAATTAAAATTTTTGCAATTTAAAAAGTACATAGTGGAATTTTGAGATAATGCTATTTCACAAATAAGCACTAGACAATTTAATTGAAGAATTAAAATGGGGTGGTCATTTACAAACAAAAATAGGTCCAGAGCCAATCCCGTATGGTAAAGTGTTTTGAAATAAGACCCTTCTGCGCTGGGGAATGCATTTATAAGATTATAATGAATTTTTAAGTGGCAAAGCACAATTATAAGCTGCATAGATGGCCACTGCAAGTAATTACAAAACCAATAGGCCAATTCACATAAAATCTTCTTTTTTAAAATGCCTAGATAAACTGAGTGCAAAAGTCTTCACGTATGAGTTTTGTATGTTGGACTTCAGTGTCAGCGTGTTCTCCTAACTACATCATATTTATGAATGTTATAATTAAGCATAGACCATTTGTTGGAAGGCAAATAAACAGTATCTGTACTCTTTATTAATTAGTTTAGATTTCGTTCCCAAAATAATTTGAGAAAATTATTAATTCGATGGAAACCGGAAAGTCCAGTGTATGTATGTAGGCAACTATTTTATTGGATAGTACCATAGAACTGTATATCGTCCGAAGAATCACTTCTCTACATAGTTATACAGAGGAAACGATCTTGATTCAATTTTTAGTGCTCACGCAGTTTCAGTTTGTCACTCATTCATCTTATACGAACCCTACACCTCAGAAGAAAGCTAAAATATTACAATATCGAAGAGCTTAGTTTTTGAATTATTTGGTCAACATATTTCTGTGAACCTGTTTCATATTTGGGATACCTGGAAGTATTGAGGAATTTATTCTACCAAGCACCACTCCGGAATCTTTGAATTTCAATATTTTATTGCATGTTCAATAAAACTTTATTAAAATATTCTGTTTATATAATGCTGAAACAAAATAAATAAAATAAAATATTGAAAGTACCATGGCTTTACTGAACAGGAAAAAAGAATCATTGCATTTTTTTATTTCTAAAAGGGCTATTTCGTTAGGTAGCTAATTAGAATGATAATTAAGTATGCCTGTAAATCTAATAAAACTTATTTTTTAATAACTATTTTAGTCTTGAAACTTTCTTAAAATGTTTCTATGTATAAAATGCGGGGCAAAATAAATTAAATTACCGTGTCATTTAATGATGAGCAGAGGAAAAGGGTTGATTATATTCTTTATTTGAAAAAGGCACTTAGGTAACTAATTAGAATGAATTAGGCTGTCTTGTAAAGGTTAATTAAGTTAATAAGTTCTTTGAATTTGCATTTTTTTACTGTGGCCATTCGTGCGTAGGTCGGCTCTACGCAACGTCTCGCGCAATAAACCTGCTTAAATCGCTAATAAAAAAGAGAAACGGAAATAATTTTCCAAAACTGCTGAGTGGGTTGCATGAGTGAAGGGGAGAAAAACAACAGAAAGAGGGGAAAGCTAAGTACATTGAAGGGGAGGGAAGGGGTAGTCTTTGGGTGACGAAAAGGGGTTGAGAATGTTTTCGTCACTTCTCGCTCTCCAGCTGTTGAGCTATCGAAAATTTAATTCAAAAGGAAATGGGATGATTGTTGAACTAACGAAATTGGAGTACTGAGATCAAGTAAATGGATTGTAAAGTTTCGGCAATAATTTATACATTTCCTTAATTTGGTTTTAAAAGGTCTTTACAATGGGTTTAGAGCAGAATGAATTCCCTTATTGCAGTTCTTTTTTTGCACACATGTGTCGTTATTAAATAAGGGTCGAATGTCATAGCTTTCCATACATGCCAAAATATTGGTTAAAAATTATTTACTTACTACAATCAATACCGATAGAAATTGTTTTAAATAAAAGATAGGTGTTTCGAAACATAAATATATGATGCGGTTTTAAATATAAATTAATGATTAATGATGCAGAGTATTTCAAAATAAAGACATTTATTGAAGGTGAGATTTTTTTTCTCTTTGAAACGATTCCACTGTCCACTTCGAAATGTATTTCTATGATCTATAATTTTATAAAATATAAGTAGTGTCAAGTTTTTTTTTTGTTTGTGTTTTAGTTTTTATTAATGCATTAAAATTCATCAGATTTTAAGCCATTATATTTTTAAAAATTAACAAATTTTGGATTCCATGTTAACTAGGCGATTTCTTCGTTGATTTCCTCGATAAAAAAAATCGTTGCTTAAGTTTTGTATACCATTTTATTTTTTTAAATAAATATTATAATCTAATTATTACTATTATTTATATGAGAAAGATATCTAAAATTTATCAGCATTGTTTTAAATTTTATTCATGTAATATAATAATTAAAAGCAATATAATCTGAAAAAGTATCAGTGATTGTTTTCCAGATTTGCGTTTGGGAAATCAATGCACAAAAAAAATCTCTAAGTAGTTTGAAGGGTCCTCGATTACTGAAAAATTGCTTGCTGAAATAATTAATCAACTGAGAACAAAACTAAATATACAATATTATTATAGTATACATAAAGATATTTTCTAATGAACAGAGAGAGAGATTTCAATTCAGAGACTTCTTAGTAATAGTCAGAATTTCATGTTACTATCACATTTTCTGCCACAATGATTGGTCACTCAGTAGCTTACAGAATGGATCTATGCAAGATTAAATTTCATGCAGTATAAACTTTTCTTTTTTCTCTCCGCTTGTACTGTGCCTACTTACTAAGCGTTTTAAACTTAAAAGTTTAATTCCGGAAGAGTAATTATTTCTATTACGTTGTGCTTTAATTATATATATATGTAAAATCAACTTATTTTATTGTAAAATATATTTTAAATGGATCAGAAAATGATTTAACCACAGCCGAGATTTTAAAATTCATTCTATTTTACGTTTTAATATATAAACGTTTTTAGATACTCGTATAAATGTTCGTTTCAGAATCTGTCATCAGATTTTAATGACGCAACGAGAATAAAACAGCGTTCAAATATCGATAATTTTGTTTGAACAAGTTTTGATTTCTCTCCCTTTACATTGGTATTAAAAGGCAATTTTCCCATTGTACTGATATTATCGGTTTTATGTTTGTCAATTTTTTTATTTTTAAATGAAATCATACACATAAAAATACTTAAAGAATACTTCGATAATATTAATAGAATAGAATATAATAATATAAAAATATGTAATATAAAAATTCATATAATATAAAAGCACTTCTATAATTTATTTACTGTTTTAATTTATTTGACATTAAAAAGGATTTTTTGGTGTAAATCAAATATTAAAGTTAATCAAAAAGTCATCCACTGCACAAATTTTGTGCTTCAATACTTTTCCTTTGAGCCATCGATAAGTGTGAAAAGAAATCTAATTTTACATTTATTGAAAAACAGAAATCAATCTTTGAGAACAGACAAAGCTTAACAATGAAATATGTGTTTCACTATGCAAATTTTCCTGAGTGTAAAGCGTTTATTTTTATGAAACATTCAAAAAAAAATTTATTTTATTTCCCTTGCCCCTATCTTCTTATATTTATTTATTGAATGCGAAAAGCTAAATTGCTGAATAGTAAATAAATTAATTTCCTTAAATGAATTAATTTAATTTCCTTCATATTGATTGAATTTGGATTCATTATGAATAGAAAAATTTTCAGGAGTAAAGAGAAACGTAAGTAATTTAATTAACGAATTCATTTTTTATTAAAATATCCAACATTAATTTTTCATTTTAAATGATTTTGATCGTAAATTAAAAATCTTTCAATAATTGGGAAGGTGAATAGAAACTGAATTAATACATTTCCTAATATTGGGATCAGAATATATATCTTTTTTATTGAATACAGCAAAGGAGATGTTCTTAATTTATCAATAATGTACTAAATTATGTCTTTACTTAAATATGAAATAATTAAAAATTTCAGATGAAAAAAAACCCATTTAAATATGAATTGAACTAAACATTTAAAGCATATTCTTCGTGAACGAATCATAAGTCCCAAATTGAAAAAAGAAACTAACATAAAAGTCAGAAGGTAAATAAATTTAAGAAAATTGAGAACAAAAACGTCAAACATTAACAACGTAATTTTTGTAACTATGAAATATTACTGAATTGTACAAGAATCTATAGAAAAAGTTGGCTTAAAAGATATTTTTTTAATTATAAATAAGTTAATATTGTTCATGCCATTTTTTTTGTTAAATAAAAAATTAACGGGTTTAGAGAGGCAAAAAATAGAATTCTTTATTTTTAGAGTCATTAGTTTAGACTTTTTTGAAAAAATAGACTTCTTTAGTTTTAACCACATATTCCATGGATATTTTTGAATGTTTTACTACGCCAACAAAGTAAATTGCATATTGCGTATGTTTAATGAGCTTTTACGAAACTTTTGCAATCAGAGGAACCTTCCATAGAACATATTCCACATTAAACATTTTCCTTCAATAAGGCCTCAGCACATTGCACGTTGACAGCTTAGAGAAGATAAATGTGATGTTTTTAATATGAGGTTAATTGAACGGCTGACATATAGCTGTTCAAGCCCCAGGCTGCCCAGGCTACCCCAGCCCCCAGGCTACCGTGCCAGGCTTTTACTCTGTTTCACTATTGCACCCTTAGTATTGTACGGTCCGACCCCCAAATTTGACTTATTTGTAAAGTCTATTTATTAAACCTGCTATATGTTGGCTCCAGGTACATTATCCTCGTACGGTCCGAGTTTTAAAAAAAAGTATAACATGGTTACATCCATCTTTACGCCATCTCAACAATGAAAAGAATGGCCTCCGAAGTTCCGGTTGACAGGTGGGAGGGGGCTTCTGATTTATGGATTTTTCCTATATACCCTTCTTGCCTTCATCAACATGGATATGAGCAATTTGGGTGATAATTCTACAGGTGAAATTTTTATTTTAGAGCGCGTATTCTGAATTATCCAATCATATGAATTAATCTAAAATTTGTGAAAAGAGATAGTAATATGAATTAAATTAAAAAGAGATAGTAATATGCAAATTGGGCTGCCAAATTGTAAATGGATGTGGTTGAGTTGAGATATTTGAGACACATGTTGGAAAACTTAAGCTTTATTTACACACGCACAAACTCCACACGCATACAATTACAGACATACAACATTTAACACATTTAAAGACAGATAATTACAGATTCGTAGAAGGCTGCATTTCTTGAACCGAAACCGAAACTTGACTACGCGCAGGATGCGTGAAATAAGCTTTTTCTCTGGTTGAGAGACTGTAGGCCAACTAACACTATATTCCATCCTTTTCACTGTATTCCAAATATAATGGTTTTCGTTTTTTTGCTTAATTTATTCAATTAATCTCCATGGGTGTATCTTTTGAAATTCTAGATAGAGATTTATTAATAAATCTCTATCTAGAATCTACCTAAGGAAACGAATTTTTAAAAAAATAATACGATAAAATAATTTGAAAATTAATACTACAAAAAACTTCACTACTGAAGAAAAACTAAGTTAAGCAAATTTTTGTGGTCAGATGACAAATAAAAATTTTAATGAAAAAGGAAAACAAATCTTTTATTTTTATTTATTACTAAACTCATTTTTTCTAGAACAACTTTGTATCCAACATCTCTTTGTAAACAAAATTCGGGTTTACTTCGAATGAGCTTTATTTTTATGTCTACTAAATTCAATAATAATCTCTCTTGATGAAATAAATCGCCGTTTAAACCACCTCTCATATCCACAGTGGCACTTAATTCCAAAAATTTGGAACATAGTTTAAGTCCATCGTTGTTGTCTTTATAAAACATTTCCGAAGGTAATTGGGAAGTTTAAAAGTGTCTCAAAATACAATCTGTATGAATAGGTATTACTTGAATTCGAAACAAGACGATCATTTAATGAAATATTCATTTGAGAAAAGAGAGAATGCATAAACAAAATAACAGGACCAATTTTTTCATCTTTTTCGAAGGGATTACCATCGGCTTTTACTATTTTTTTGCTTTTACAAAAAGTTGGGTTTGACTCAAGTCAACATATTCTTCCCCACTACCAGAAATATGAAATTCGACAGGACCGCCATCAAAAACTTTTGACAAAGGGTGAAATTCAACCCAGTGACCGCCTTCTATAGCCTTTTGGGTTGTAGGTAAGGGAAAAAGTTCCAATTCAGACTTTACACATTCTGGTGTAAATGCCATAAAATAAATGCCATAATTTTTGCTTATCAAAATATCAAGTTCTGAAACTTTTCGTGTTTTAGAAGAAATGACTCGCTTTCTGTTTTTTCTCTTCCTTTTATATACTCCTTGACCTATCATAGACTGTACACGATTGATAGCTTTATGTACCAAACTTTTACCAGCTTCTTTACTTCTGCTTTTAGCAGCAGTTTCTAAGTCTTTTCCCGATAAAACACCATTGATTACTTTCGTTCCTGTGACCGGGGCTTCTTTTCCAACGACCTTTCCACCTCTTACTAAAAATGGTAATGCTGCTCGAAACAAACGACGAAACACACCTCCTAATCCATACCCTCTTTGAAATGAAATGCCTTCGTAATGTGGAATTCCAGAACCAGATTGATTGGTATAAAGTTCTTCAAATTTTTTACTGCAACACACTTAAGGCACTTATACTTGTAACACTATAAATAGAAATGCCGATTTTATTTCCCTTTCCCCTTATTTATAGTATCTGTCTTATTCGAAAATGTAAAACGATAAGGACTTTTCCTCTTTCGAAGTTTCCTGAATTAAGACGGATTTCAATTTCGATGGTCTGAAATGATTGACATATGACAGGAACATAGTGTGGTCTATGAAAGAGTACATTGAAAACGTCTCCGTCTTTTCCAGAAATTCTAACAACTCTTAAAAGGGGTGCTTCAACATGTCCAACCGTTACAGGCTGAATGATATCGCTATAAACATAAAATATTGGAAATTCGGTATGATGATCTGCCATAAAAGAACTTCCTTTAATATTTTCTATAACTTGAGGTTGAAAACCTAGCATACTACACAAACCTATATCCCCGTCCGTAGTTTCTATTTTTACACGTTTAGTATGATGATTAAATTTAAAATTTATTTTACCTTCATGAGAAGTTAAAGCAATAACTTTCAAAATATCAGGTATTGTTTCATATGATCCTGGTGATAATTTTCTCGTGTTTAATTTACCGTCCCCCATATCAAATCCGAACATGTTATTCATATCATTTACATTATACCAAGTGTGATAATAAATAATTTCGGCTAATCCAACTTCCCATTGTCCATCTAAAGTGATCGATGAAGGAAGTTGTGTAACAAAACTAGAACTTTTTTTATTAGGAAAATTATGCAGAGAACTATTGGAGGGTAACGTCAAGTAGAAAGACATTTTTCTTTTAAAATGAATAAATATCAATCCGGAATCAGTATTTACAACATTTTCGCACTACTAACCCAAGAATTGAATTTTTCTGGATATCCAAGAAATTTTACAAAATATACCACTTTCCCGTCTTTTTTTTTTTTTCTTAATTATTTTTTCAATTAGAATAATTGACCCTGAATCTGTGGCTTTTTGAATTTCTTTTTCATAAAATGTAGCTTCGATAATCTCACCATTTAAGTCTTTTAGATTGTAAACTATAGGTTATCTAGAAAGAATTTGATGGATCGTAAATATTTCTCTGCTATTCAGCTATTTTAATAACCCTTTTCAAATCTATCTTTCCATTTACTGATACGCACACTGCTGTTTAATTTGAATGAGGAATGTTTTATGTTTGGTTCAACTATATCTTTGTATAAAATTTTTCATATTTGGGCTTGATTATCAATGTTTACGGCATATGGTTCCATTTTAATGCTTCGGTGCCATGTATGGTTATAGCTATAGATTAATTTTTCAATCACATCTATACACTTTTGGATATTATACTCTGTAAAGTACTTTGTTAATTTCGACATGAGTGTTCTGTGAAAACGTTCAACGATACTAGCCTTTGTTTCATTATTCATCGTAAAAAAATGGACATGTATTGCCTTAAGATATTTCTGTAGAATTTTATTTTTGAACTCTGTACCTTTGTCTGTTTGCAAAGACATTGGTTTTCGTTCTTTGAATATTTTTGGGAACCTTTTAAAATACTGTGACCTGTTTTATCCTTTAAGGGAGGCCAAGCATATTTTGATAGCCCAAGTATATTTTGAAAATACATCTATACAAGTAAGTAGAAATTTATAACCATTGTTAAATAGTTTTATAGATTGTAAATCTAATAAATCTGCCTGAAATTTTTCATTTATACCTCCAACAATGACTGCTTTTCTTAAAATTTCGACTAGCAGACTTATGTAAAGTATATGAATCTTTAGTTTTCCAACCATTGTTTTATATCTTTAGTTTTAACTTGTTTTCCTACAGCCCTACGTAAAGCATTTATACCTGGCTCGTTTAGGATTTTTATAAAACAATATTTACAATATTTTTTATAAACAATATTTTTGAAATAAAATAGGTTAAGAAATAAATTAGCTTAAATTCCTTATAAAAGTATTATTTTAATTATTTTGTCTTACAAAATCATAGTCTGTGTTTATTTCTAAATGCTTGAAAAAAAATGCACGCTAAAACCTTTTTTTTTTTTTTTTTTTTTTTTTTTCAGCAAGAAGTTATAGGGTTTATCAAAATAGTATGAAAGAAAAATATTAGAAAAATAAGTGAGTTGAAAGAAAATTTCATGCCTATTTTAATTAAAGTACATTTATGTTTAAAAAAAATTCGGCATTTCAATGAAGGTAATTAATTGGTTAAATGTATATAAATTCATAAAATTTTGTTCGGAGTTTTAACTATTCTGGTATATGATCTTCAAAAAGTTAATAAACTTACATATTAAATTTTTCACTACAAATGCTCTGCAGTGTTTAATATTGGGTAGAAAATTTGAAACTAATATCGTATTTAAAAAGAAATGCGAGAGATTTTATGGAAAACTTTAAATGCCAAACAAAGTTTTGGATAATTAAATGTCTAATGAAGTGATAAAAGAAATGTTGTAACACACTAGGAAGAAATAAATTTCTTTAGAAAAATAAATATTGTAAAATATAACAAATGCAATCGAAATGTAAAAAATGGAATTAAAAATTAAAAATGTATTAAAAAATTTAATTTTGCTAAAAATAAATAATAATGAAAAACAAAAATAAATAAATTCTTTTATGAAAATAAGTTTTGTAAAATAAAATAAATTTGAAAGAAGCAGCAATAAAAATAAATTCCTTTATAAAAATAAGTTTCTGAAAATAATAATAATAAAAAAAATTAAGAAAATTGAAATAAAAAAAGATAATTGTAAAAAAAATATATAATAAATTTCTTTACTAAATAAATTGTTAAAAAATATAGGAACTAAAAAAATTCTTTGATGAAATAATTATATTTAAATTTTTGAAAAGAAAAAAATAAATTTTGTTTACAATTAGAATGAAAAAAAATCATTTGTAAAATAAAAGAAATTTTTACAAGAATTTTTATAATAAACTCCTTTACTAAACACATAAACTCCTTTACTATATATTAAATAATAATAAGCTCCTTTACAAAACACATATTATAAAATAAACTAATTAAAAAATTAAGAAGAAATCCAATTAAAATAGTTTCATATTCCGCTAAAAAAAAAACCTCTTATCAGTACAGTCATCACGATTTGGGGAATTCATATCTCTCCAGAAACCCCTCTTATAGTACAACATTCCTATGTTGCCACCGGGAAAAAAGTTTCTAGGGGAACCCCTTAACTACCAACAACACCCTCTAACAAGATGACTACTCATCATTTCCGGTTGCGCGCGCTTCTCTCATGACGTCTCGTGACGTCACTCCCGGAGTGCTGCAGCGGTTTTTGTTTTTGGGGTTTTCTGATATTTTTTGCATACCGTACGTTAGTTACCGTAATTTCTGATAATATGCGCGCTACTAACGGACGTCCTCTAACTAACGTACGGCATGTAATTCAAACTTTAAAATTAAATCTAATATTTGGTTTGGCTACTTTTGCGACTGTAGAGTTGGTGTGTTCGACGAAATTTTTATCTTCAACATCGTGATTGAGTTCAAATTGAGTTTTGAGACTGTCAGCGAGCAGTTCCGCTTTATCTTCTTGGGAATAAGCTGCTCTGCCGTTGGCGCTAGAATGTTGTGGTATTGTCTGCGTAGGTGGGAACAGTTTTTCTAAGGTGAATTTGACTCAGGCGTCAAAGCCTCTATGTCATTTTGCCAGCATTGCTGTATAAAGACAGTGATTGCACTCCTAATTTCTGTAAGAGTGCGGTAGTAGTTAGGTAAAAATTCAGGATTTCTGGTACGTTGCCATTGGCGGCGATATTTATTTCGTTGTTTCATTAAAATTTTTATGTCTATTGGAAATCTTATCGGTGGAGGTTTCAATTTAGGGGAAGAACTCTCCTTCAGACATGTGATGTAGATTTCATTTAATTCATTTATTCTTTCCCCTGCATCAGAGGGTGATCTAATTATAAAGATTGGAAAATTTTTATTATTTATCACATGTTTGAAATTCTACCAATTAGTATTAAGCTGACTTGGAACTTTCAGTGATTCAGGGCTGGTATCTAAAGATAGAACAATGGGGAGGTGATCACAATCTAAATTTGTAAGCACCTCGATATCATAATTAAAAGGGATAAATTTAAAAATGCAAGATCGAGTACATTACCTCGATGACTAGTTCTAAGGTCAATTCTAGTTTCTTAAGGCAGGGGGGGGGGGGCAACTTTCACGCCCCTTTGACTTTGGAGGAACCGATTTAGTTTACAATTATATCGATTCGAATGAACAGAGTTCCCAGAGGAATGAAGAGCGTTAAAGTCACAAGTCAATATCACATTGTTTCCAATTTTAAGTAATTTATTGATATTCTCCACCGGGAAACCACCTGGAATGATTGTTTTGACGTAAACAGAAATTATTTTGATTGGAGGAGAGCTGCTGATTTTTATTTCAATAATGGTTGCATCTATATTATCTAATTCTGGAGTAGATAAACAGTGATGGTTATAGCAGTTTTTAATATAAATGTCTTTTCCACCATTTATTGTGCTATGCTTTTGGTTGGCTCTATCGGTAAGATGGAACCTGTAATTAGCGATCAAAGGGTTATAACCAGGAGACAATTTTGTTTCCACATCTAACACATCTTGTTGGAAGTCGGCATACTTCCGACGAGTGGAAAAAGCCCTTACAATTTCAACACATCGAGAGGCCAGGTTTTGTCCCTTATAACTTTCGACATTGACTCTCCGGGTGAGTAGTGTTCGATAAATTATAAATTTCATCAGTTTTAGAGGAAGGAGATAGCTGTACGTAGGAAAGGGGCATCGGTTCCCTGGTTGACCAGGGAGGAGCGTCCTTCTGCAGCAGGAGAGTCTTGAAAGGTGTGTCATCACTTTCAAGGATCGCTGCAAGTGTTCTATACTCAGACTCACTCTCGACAGTAATTTTTAAAAAGTTACCGGAAAGTTTTGTCTAAATACTGGGCACTTGTACTTTAGCTGATTAAAAGTGTTCCACCATTTGCCCTTAGTGAACACAAATCCTATTGGCACGGTTGGGTTTTGAGGTGCACACGCTTTTATCGGCAACCAACGTATAGTTAGGGGTGTTAGTGGCCAAATAAGTGCAGCCATATTTACCCTTTTGGAATCTTTTTACGACGGTGAAACTCTCATCATCGCCTGAGACGGGGATCTTCCTTTTTTGCACCGAGCCAGATGTTTGGGTCTCAGCAATCACAGTCACCTGCTTGGTGTTGGCGGCAGGGCTCTCAGCCTCTTTTGCTAACTGATTTTGATCTTTCTCATTTCAATGAGCTCCTTTTTGTAGGGGAGATGAAAGGCGGGAACTCCTGTGTAGGTGCATCCTGAGTAGGCGTTTGCTGCATTCCTCAACCTGCAGGGATGCTTTCTTCTAGGATGGAGAGCGAACGTTTTGTGCAGCACTGGAAAATGCATGCCCGTTGTCCTTTAAAGTGGCTGCCTCTTTTAGTAACTCTTCAAAGAAGAGCAAATGTTCAGTAGTAGGCTCCGATAGGCGCCTGGGTGCTGGGTGACTCAGCAAAAAGTCATTGTTTGACAACTGCGCCATCAACTGTGACTGTTTGTGTTGTGTCCATGGCCGATTCTTGTAGATCAGGTAAAATGCCCTGTTCGTGCGAGGGCGGACTCTCCGGGGAGAGTAACTGCGTATCCGGTGGGCCGGATGATGCTTGACACATTACTTTCATGGATTTATATTACATTTATAAAATAAATAAAATATGTAATAATGAATGAAAGTGTAAATTGAGTCCCAAAATTTAGAGTGCTAATAACCCTCTAACTTTCTCACTATCTCAAAAAAATTGCCGTTATGGCCAGAGCGAGCTCAGAACACGTCTGTCCTCGTCAGAAGTCAGTCCTCGCTGGACCGAGATATTTGCTATGGAGTAAGGTGAGTTTGGTTTGTCGCTCTACTGTCATTTTTTGCATACTTTGGGCTAATTAGACCGAAATCTACAATTTAACGTGGATTCCGATACACTAACAAACATCCATGCCACCGCCAGTATTCAAACCTGAAGCCTAGTGGTACGAAACTGGAGTAAGACTGGAATATTGAAAAATAACTGTGAAAACGATATGAGAAAAGTAATATTTTTTAGCGTTGCATTAACTTATTTACTATTAGACTTTTTCTGTTATGTTTAATTATAACAAAACTTATCATAACAAAGAATTATTCTATCCATATACATTTAAAATATTTACATTTAAGGAGATGATGCCCTTTCAGAACTACAGCTCAATCTTAATTAATTAAATTTCAGGATGCCCATTTAATTTTTGAATGATCTTAAGGCTTTTTAATGAGTTTTATTTAGAATCATTTTTATCGGTTGAAAGGAATTTGTAAGTTTGTTTTAAAGGTCTGTCTATTTTCTTCTTTACCTCGGAACTAAATGGATGAAAGGATAAAGGAAATTGCGGCTGTGGTAACTTACAACCATTTTTGGCCAAGAGGTTCATTTCCAGGCACCCTCAATGGCTGGGAATCCACTGAAAAACAATCTCCCAGCCAGAAGCAATTGCAGATTTATCTTAGCCTCTTCAACAAGGAAGAAATCACTGGGTGTAGAGGAGACAGTTGCCAAGATTGCAGCATGGGAGTCAATAAAGATAACTGCTTTATTAGGATTAGTAGCTAGTCCAAGAAGGTTTAAAATTGCATTCCTTATAACAAAAGATTTAGCATCAAAATTGGAGGCATTACTACATATGATTCCTCAAAAATTGCTTTACAATAGAGACTGGCACCAGTATTTCCATCACAAGCAAAACCATCGGTGTGAATACGGATCCATTCGGAACCAGGATAATTTGTAGCAATAACCTCTCAGGAAAAGAACATAGCTTTAATATAAACTATTAAAGATGCAGACTATTTACAAGATTCAGCAATAAGAAAAAGCAGTGACTCATTAGTTTACTTTAAAAAAAAAGTTACTTCAGTAAGGCGATAAACTGTCTTCATTCTTACTGTTATAAGACGAGCAGATAACAAGGGCGTTTAGTAACCTAGAGTGTAAAAAAAAAATACTGAATGCGATGTTATTTTTGAGAAAATTATCCACTACAATACTTTTGCAATGAGGCATTACTTCTGAAAAAACTGCAAGTAAAAGTTCGTTAAAATTAAATTTAAGTATTGGAAGTAAAAAAATATTTTGCGGTTCACATCCGCTATTTCGTTAATTTTTTATTAAAAATTATGTAGTGAAGGTAAAAAGTATGTAACGAAAAATATATAAACATTGAAAAACTCTTTTATACAACTTATCTTTTGCGGCCAATTTTAGACTAACCTAAATTTGTTTAGGAACATATAGAGTATTAATAATAAATGTATTAATAATAATCTTAAATGTATTAATAATAATAATGTAATAGTATTAATAATAATCCATGTATTAAAAACAGCACCAATGGAAATAGATTCCCTCCTATTTAAATTTTTTTTTATATATTATTTGTTTTCAATTTAGGTTTAATAAAAGCTACAAATTTAAGTTTTAAGTTTATTAAAAGCCCAAATTAAAAAAAAAAATGTTCTGGCTTACAGTCAGGGTATCTGAACAATTTCGCTGGTAAACAACTTAATAAAAATTATTGTTATTAAGTTATTGTATTTTAAGCGCAAAATACAATAACTTCGTGCAAGTAAAAGTAAAAATATTAACATTATTAATAAAAAGTAGGAAATGCGGTATTTGTATCCAAAAATAAGAAAAATATCTCATATGAAGCCATGTTATAATAAGGATGTAATTTGGGCTTTAAATGCAAATTTCACTGAACAGTTATTTTCAAAATTCTATGTACTTTTCGATAAAACTACTGTATGCATGCTTTAATTCTTTGTCTATACATATCTCAAGTTCCGTAGATTATATTTAAAAGAGGCTTTACCAGTATATGTATAAATATTAGGGTATTTTTTTTTTCAATTTTAGTGATAAAAAAAAGCTATAGGATTTTCAAATTCCTTCAGCCTAAAATTAAAAAAAAAAGATTTAAAATGAATAATTTCTTAAAAACTCATTTAAATACAATGCCGAAAGTATATTTAATATACAAAAAAATGTTTAATATTTTAAATATAGCACTTCCGGAAAAAAGGTACATAAAAATGGGAATTTTAAAATTGCCAGTAGTGAATCTTTCGCATCACGAGATTCTCATCCATAATTTTTTCACTTTTTTCAGAATTTTTAAAAGCATCTTAGTTCGAGGAATTATTTTTTTTTATGCAAATTATATATAAAGTAATTTGCAACATTCCTAATACAAACTAGCTGATGATGATTGAACAAATATAAAATATAAAAAAGTGTATGAATAATATATTTCTATGATTTTAATATTTAAAAATAATAATTTACTAAATGTTAATAAAATTTCTATTGGTGATTAAACATATCTTAAATATTTTTATTGCTATTATATATGTATATATATATCAATTCTTATAAAAAAGAATCATATACTATTTTAGAGAAAAAATTTGCATAAATGCATGAAATAAAGGCATATTTAGATGTCAATAGTTGTTATATATCAGAAATTTTTAAGACGTCTTAATACGAATCTTATGAGAAAATTCGAATAGTTGTATTTTATTGATGTAGATATAATTCCTGGATATGCTTGTCTGTTGTCTGAAATATATATTGTATTTACGATAGGCGATATGGATATGCTAAGAAAAGAATCCTTATTTACTCTAATGAAGCTTGAAAATAAATTATAAATCTAATATAAATTGTTAGAAAATTTCAACATGAATCTTATGAGAGAATTCGAATAGTACAATTTTATTGATATAGATAGAAATCCTGGGTATGCTCCTACAAGTTGATTATATGCTTTTGTTTTATTTTTGTTGAAACAATTATTGCACTAATGATAGATGTTATTGATTTGTTAAAAAAAGAGTCTTCATTTACACTAATAAAAGTTTTACAACAAAAATTGTACTCTTAGTAAAAACGTAAGAACCTTACAAATAAATTATAAATATAAAATCAAATATTTTATTTTAAATTAAATCGCATCATGTTTAAATGAAGAACTGCGTCTTGTCTTCGTTGTGAATTAATATATTAATAAAAAAAAAATGCGGCCGAATCGTAGATAGGAGTATTAGCCATGTCATTTTTTTTACACTTTTTTGGGGGGTATTTTTTAATTCTCTTTATTTATTCAGAGGTAAATCATTCAACAAGCTAAAACAAATGTGTCGTAAATAAAGTAGCAGCTTGGGTGGCTAAAATGTATTTCAAACTTATGAAAAACCTTTTTACCTTCTCTATGATGGCTAAACTCTCGGATAAAATGAGTCAGCAAGTGCCATCAACAGCCCTCCTGTTATTATGTCTGGACCGTCAATTTCGCCCCAAATCCCTGCTTACACGTGTGTTTCTGGCTTAAACAGGAACCTTTCTCTCTCTCATTTAAGTTGTGCCAATCTGCTGTGATGGACTCCCTGCCTTGAGATTATTAGCATCAATGTTCTCCTGATCCCTATTCATTAGAGAGAGGGGGAAAAACGTTTCAAAAATTTGAGCAACTGCTTTTTTACTGAATGTACAAACCTATTCTGCCTCCTCCCATGTAGTTCATACATAGTATGTACATCATCGGCAAAGAATGGTTCTCCCCTTTTCCCCCCGTCTTTCCAGGCTCCTGGAGAAAATGGAATTAACTCCCTAATCCTGATCACCTCTGGGTGATTTAAATATCCTCAACGGAAAAGCTGGGACAAAGCATTCGCTTTGATGCTAATTGATTATCTTTTAATTGAGTTTGTTACCCACAATTGGGAGTTCTTTGTATTGAAATGACTGAAAGCTCCGTTCATTCTCTAATAGTACCTCAACTTAATTTGCTTTCTGTTTAAATAATAAGTAGATAATTGAAAATAAATACTGCGACTTAACAACAAGGTGTGATACAGACAAATCGTATGCGACTTTATTACAAATTTTTCAGATTCGAATTCTAAATTCATTCTATTTATCAGATTCATTCGATAAAGCACCAAAATGCAATATCACAATGGGTTGTTTTTTGGATTTTATTTTTTTTCAAATTCCCAAGGTTTTTTGACCAATATGATGTATATTTTTTTAATTACAAAAACACAAACGGAAATACAATTACTAAAAAGCATATAAATCTATTAAGAAATTTAGTAGGAATTTTTAAAAAATTTCATGCTTTTATATTTAATAAATTAATTAGAAAAATAAACTTCTAATTATTTTCATATCAAATATAATATTACTAATCTTTAGATCCTTTCAGCATGCATGGATACAAAATCTGTCAATCAAATTTACTATCTTCACAAACAATGTGTCAATTTCAAATTCTAGTCAATTCTAGAAATCGAATCAATTCAAGTCACTTCTGCGAATTTTCATGACAAAACAATTTTTGTTTGTAAATATTTGTGATTTTCTGATGGGAAAGTTTAAAAAAATACACAGGAAGTAAACACCATCCAATAAAAAACAAGTGGTTTCTTTTCTTTTTTTTTCTTTCTAAAACAATTGTTTTAGATTTTTTTAGTCCATATAAAATAGAATTAATAGAGACATGTTTTTTTTTTTCCTTTGGCCTATTTTCGAGTCTGGTATACATATGATTTTTTTTTAACAAAAAGCCTTCTTCGGCATGAGCAGAAGTTTATTCTAAGAAAAAATTATGAAAAAACATGGGATTTAGTTTCAACAATTTCTATAGACGTGAATGAAGAATTTTCATTCTTAATTTCCCTTGAAAATAAGCTGCAAATAATTCACTCAGACGAAAACAAAAAAATTACATGTACATTTACGTTCCAGAAATAGATTAAAATTGGTAGAGAATTCATTGCCTAAAAACTATTTTGAATATTAAAAGATATCATACAAAATTCAAACTAATAAATTTAATGATATATTGTCTGATTTTTTTTAAAATGATTTTTATTGTGTAGATTGATTTTTGTGAAATAATAATTTTTAGGTGGATGATTTTTTTATAAAATGAGTTTAATAGCTGTATAAAATGTTTTTGTATAAGCGCTTTATTTAAAAATATTTGTCAATATTCTGTGTTAATCACAATTCGTTTTTTTCTCTAAAAATGTGAGTAATTTGCAACTGTATAATAAAAATTTGATGATTCCGTTAAGTTGTTTATTAAAAATATTTTCAGAAATTTTGGAATTTCAGATACTTTTACCAATGACTCTATGTTTAGTTATTTTTTGGAAAAATTTTCTAACTTTTAATTTGTAGAAATGAAAAATTCAGCCAGTGATTGTTGTCGGTATATGTACTTTATTCTGTCCTTTCAATCAGTTTTAATAAGAGGTAAAAACATAAACAAAGATTTCAGAAGGAAGATTATAAAAAAGAAAAGAACTAAAAAAAAAAAATCATATTGCGGTTCAGCCTGTCCTTTTTGACAGTATTCATATGGGACTTCAAGGTAGAGTTTACAAAATTTCTGCCGAACGGAAATTTTTATTCATCCTCCTCTTTCTCCCCCCTTTTCCTCGAGAGGGGGGTTATACGACATCGGGGAAAGAAAAGAAAAATGAAAAACGGAGGTACAGTACAGGATAAAAAACGCACCTCTCCAATTCTGTCAACTGGGAAGTGATCAGTAAATAATAATAATAATAATAATAATAACAGCAAAAAAAAAAAAAAAAAAAAAAAATAAGGGGGAAACAGACGGTGGAAAATTTTCGAAATAGATTCAATAGAAATACTATATATATATATATATATACAACGAAAAGTCTTGCATCTTTATACAAAAGAAATGTCTTTGGTAGTATTGCAAATGAAACATTTCTTTTTGAACTTGATATATTACTTTCATTGACCTATTGAGTAAATTTTTATCAATCTTGAAGAAAATGTTTTCGTACAGTATAATCGCATTACTTTTCATTTTTAAAATCTCGAAATACATATTCAAAAAATGCAGGTTATTAAATTTATTTGACGTTGAAATTTGCAGTTCAATGTTTAATAATGGTATTCAATTATAATTATTGTATATATTTTTTCCTCAGAGATACATTCAGAATTTATAGAAATATATTTTTTTGAAGTCATGCATGGAAACATCGCATTCACATTATCGTTATTCCAATTAAAAAAATGTTTTTCTCATTAAAATTTTTTTATTTATTATTGAAGTGATTTAAAATAACAACTAAAATTTTAGATTTGCGGGGCTGAGAAAAAACATGTTTAGTAATTTCAATTACAAATAACAGAACACAGTAAAAAAGTTCTTAATTTTCTTCATTCTGTTGTAATGCTTAGGAAAAAAAACCATTATTTATTTATCATTATTAATTTATTATTTACTTAACTTAATATTATTATTAATATTTATTATTATTAAATTTTAATTAATTATTATTAATATTTATTATTTACTTAACTTAAATTTATGATGGAAAAATGTGTTTAAAAAATAATTAATAATGCTTAAAGAAATCATCCATAAAAAATCTTTTTTTTTACTTATAATATTAGGCATTTCAAAATGCACTTTAATGATTTTGTTCAAAATAACAAAGGATCTATTTGATATACTTTAATAAATTTAATTTCTTTCTAGTTTATTATATAAGTTTTTCTTCACTAGCAAGAACTTATTTTGTTTGTTTTATGTATTAAAATATTAAAAATCTTATTAAATAATATGGAATTATTAGAAAAAAAATATATATTATTTAACTATTTAATTATTTAATTATTTTTTATACATTATTTATGTATACATATTATATAACAACATTGCCTTCACTAAATAAAGAACATTTTATTTCTTAAAAAATATATTTTTTCAATAGTCCCACCTTTACCACCAATTATGTAACTCACATTAATTTTTAATAGAATCCCTTATAGTTTCATTACTAACCACAAAATGCTTTTTAATCTTTACTTATCTTAATCATATTTTTTTCTTTTCTTTTTTTGTTTCTTTAACACAAGTTTCGAGTTTAAAACGCTCTGCACATCTGTCTGCAATACATGTTGTAGAATAAAATTTGACATGTTTATAGATTAAAAATATGTTTCACATCATTTTTTCATATCTCTAAATTTTCATTATCAAAATAGCTTTGTAGTTGATTAATTCCATTAATATTTTATTTATTATTATTTTTTTTTTTAATGTGGAAATTCATATTTCTACATCTAAATAATTTCTCATCAATTGTTTTTATTTTTACTTCAAAATTTAGAGTATTTTCCCTCCCATAATTTTTTTAAAATAACAATACTATTTAAAAGATAATTTCTCTTTATGCCTATAACAGTATTTTATTGTGCATTAATGTGGTGTTTTTTCACTTATTAACCATACATTTTTTATTTCATAAGCACCTTAGATAATTTCAAAACCATTCTAATATTGTAACATGTCCCAGTTGGCGTAATATCGAATGACATTATAAATAGATTCATAATCCTTTCATTTGAATTATCAGTAAATCTTTATTATATATTTTCTCTTTACTTATTTAGCATTGTGTTTATGTATGTCATTTTTTTAACATTCACATTTAACATTTTTGTGCCATTTAAAGTTTTCTTTCTGCTATTTACAAAAGTAAACTTAAAATCTTTTTAGACATAATTTATTTCTAAATTTTAAACAATTGATGTCTTTTTTGATTATTTTCCCCTTCTAACAACTTAAATATTGCAATACATAACTTTTTTTTTTTTTTTTTTTACATCTCTCAACTATTTTATTTCCTCTCAAATTTCTTTTTATAAATAAAATGTAGCAATTTTGAGAACAATAGAGAAATATTTAAAATTCTACGTTAAGTAAATATGCTTCTTTCTATATTCCTAACCAAACTTATACTAAATTAATATTTGTATACATTTTTTTTAACCTTCAAGTTCATTGCCATCTTTCTTTCTTTTTTTTCTTTTTGAAGGAAATCAGTGAGTCTCATGTACCACTCATGTATTCCACGAACAACCCAGGCAGGGCCTTCGAGGAGATTTTTTGGGGAGGCAACATCCTGCATGTGAGTGTCTTATGGGAGAAAACCCGGAAAATTCACACCAGATTGACTATCAATGCGAGACGCTTTTGCACACATTGTCACAATCGTAATCGTATCTGCTTGTTTTTGAAAGCAGTGATTACAACAACGTTGCCAGCTGATTCAGACATCGACTCTCCTGCACGCTAGTTGCCACTGTGTCATAAGTCGGACGCGTTCATTGATTAACCTTCCAAAAATTACATTTTTTCATTAAAATAAATTTTATTTTATACATAAAATTGATTTTTATACCGTACTTCTCCATTTTGTGTAATTACATTCAAATAACATGAAATTTAATTTATCAGTTATTCAAATCTTTATTATAATTCTACAAACAAGTTTCAAATTTAACTGAAAACTTTTTAATATTTCTATGTGCGAACATGTGCACATTTTATGTATGTCACCAACCTCAGTGCAAGATTTCATAAAATTTCTCATACAATTTTACTCTTCTTTTACATATATTTAATCATTTTTATTTTGCAAATAAAGTAAGTTTGATACAAAAACAAATTTCAACAAACAATTCAACAAATTCTATCGAATTTTTGAAATGAATTTAAAATGTAAAATTACTCAAAACTTTTGATTAACAGTTTTTTTTTATTACTTAAGGTATTAAATACAATAACAGTCTAAAACTCATATAATATAAACAAATATAAATACATTCTAAATACATATGCTACAAATTCTAAATACATATGCTACAAATTCTAAATACATATACTATAGTATATTACAAAATACATAAAATAATTTAAAAATAATTTATCTCAACAATTTATTAAGTGATTGATTATTTCAATAGTATTCGTCTTTATGGAAGATATTTCTTAATTTTTATTTTTAATAATTTAAAAATGAAACAAAATTAAAAGTAAATCAATAAAACAATTTTTGTACATATACTAGCAATTTTTGCACACCTACTATATATAATATATTATGCAACACATATAATATTAATTTTAAAAAATTTATCTTACAGTTCATTAAGTAATTGATTACTTCAGCAAGGTATTTAAATAAATTTTATTTTTAGTAATTTAAAAATGCAACAAAATTAAATAAATCAATAGTGCAATTTTTCTAAAAAAGAGGTTTTAAGATAACGTTATTATAATTTAAACATTTCGTTATATAACGTTATTTTCAATTTAAACATTTCATTTTATACCATAAATTCGATTCAAATTCATTACAATAAAAAAAATTCACATTCATTAAAAACTATTATCAATAATAGTTTTACCAATAATATAATCAATAATAGTTAATTTATTATCAATAATTATTGATAACAATTGATATAATTGATATATTGATAAGAATTATTATTTATTATTAATAATAATTATCTATAATAATTAATTTAATAGTTTTAGATATTTATGCTATTAAAAACGCTATACAAGTTGCATGTTCATTAAATAACGGATCATTTATTATCGTAATTTTTTGGTTAGCATTTTTTTAAATTCTTAAAATTATTTTGAATAATCTAAAAATGCAACAAATTTAAGAAAATAAAGCATTTTTTTGTAAAAAAGAGTTTTGCTGAAATAAATAAATAAATATTTACCCAAAATTTAAAGAATTATTACTTTTTACCCACAACACAATTAAAATTCAATTAAATGTTGCATTAGTTTCAATTTAAACACTTCTTTTTATGGCACAAATTGTATTCAAATTTGTAGAATGAAATTAAAAATACATATTCCTCAAAAACTCCTTTCACTATAGCTTTCATTACATAAATTATTTAATACTTTATCATTTATAAAACACATATAATATATTCATGAATATTTTTTTAAAATTTTATCTCTACAGTTAATTAAGTAATTTATCGTTTCATCATATTTCTAATTTTGTAAAGTATTTTTTTTTAAATTTATAATCATTTCAATTGTAAAACATGAAAAACAAATTATATACATACAAAAACATTCAATAATGCAATTTTTTTCATAAGAATAAGTTTTCCACAAGAAAAAAACTTTTTTTTTTTTAAATTGGAATTATGATTGATGGAGCATTTATCAATATAATGGATTTTTTTTTTCAATACATTATAAATGATTAAAATTTATTTAATATTTATTTTAGTAATTAATTTAGTATTTAGTAATTAATTAGAAATGATTAAATATTTATTTTAGTAATTGTTTTTTTAATTGAGTAAACCTATTATAAACAAATGAATTTACAGGTAGTGAGATAAAATAATTATTTTCAAGTTATTGAAATGTAAAGTAAACTTCTTATATTTCTTCAAAAAAAAAAAAAAAAAAAAAAAAAAAAAAATTATTATTTAAAAATTTTTTTTTTTGTATTCTCATATTAATTAAAACACATTTGAATAAAAATTAATATAAAAGAAGTTGCTGTTTAGAAATGCACACTATATTGAAAAGTTCTCTATTTTAAAAGTCCAAAATGACAGCTGATATTTTGGTTTAAAATAATGTTTTCAAATTATGCCACGATGGGAGAAAACACACACCAAAAGTTGAAAATAACACACATATCAGTCGCGAAAATACTGAAAGAACACTGCAGACTGCAGGAAAATCCCGCATCAGTCTTGAAAAAAGGACTATTCTAGAAAGATTAAAGAGTTACCACATGTAAAGATGCACCACTGTTTTCTTTTATGAACCGATGAAAATTTTTAAAATAAGTGACAATTTTTAAATGATTTTCCACGGTGTTCCACCATGTAGACAACAGTTCTGATGCTGTTTAGAAATACACACTATATTGAAAAGTTCTCTACTTTAAAAGTCCAAAATGATGGCTCATATTTTGGTTTAAAATAATGTTTTCAAATTATGCCGCGATGGGAAAAAACACACACCAAAAGTTGAAAATAACACACATATCAGACTGCAGGAAAATCCCGCATCAGTCTTGAAAAAAGGACACTATTCTTCTGGCGCCCTCTCGTAGAACACGAATTACACGCTCTCTCCAGGTCTCCTCCGGGAACACTTCCGGCCTCGGGAAGTCGTTGCGGTACCTGGGCTTTGGCTTTTCGAAGGGAATCGGGAGGATCTCCCTGAAATGGTCCAGCTCCTCTTGAATGGGCTGCATCAGAGATCCCTTTCTTTTCCTTCCCTTCGCAGCATTGGCGGAGGACATTCCGCCGCCTGATAATCTTCGGGAGAAAAATGCAGCGATTCCACTCGTTTCGCTGTTTGCTGCGGGAACAGAGTGGGACCTCTTCCTTCTAGCACCATTAGGAGGCATCTTAAACAAAGCAATGAAAGCACCCGAGCGGTCTCTGAGCAAGACGTTGGGAGTTCAGCCGACTTTCGTCTTTGGCGGCGGAGAGAGAAATGCCCAGTGTTTGTGAACTTCGACAAGTAATCGACCAATCAACCAGGGTGTAGTTCCGCCCATTTGGCAGCACTTCTGGCATGCGCTCTAAAATAGTTGTGGCTAGTTGAAATCAGAGATAAAACAATTTACGATCTGAGCGCCACATCAGTATTTGGCTGCTTACTTCAAATGTTTCATACGTTAAAAACATTAATCATTTGATATCGGCATTCAAAAAAATCACTTATGATTATGAAGTTATTGGTAATTTTATTTGGTAATCTTTTTGGCATTTTTTTTAAGCATTATAATTATTAAAACTTGAACACCTATGACATTTTGTTCAAAAAAGCATGCAAATAAATACAACTTGAACTCATTAACATTAAAAAAGAGAAAATTTAATAATAATGTCTAAAACTTCCACCATTGGATCAATAAAACGCAATTATAAATCATTTCTATATCAATCCTATTTTCAGATATGAGCTAATACAAAACCGGAAAACTTTTTCAATCTTTTGTATTAAGAATTCCAAAAATCATAGCCTTTTGACGAATGAAAATTCGAAAAGAATTTTGCGCTAACTGCTAAAAGAATTTGTAAGTGAAATGTTAAGACATTTATAATGTGTTACATTATTAGTTATCTTTCATTATTTTTAAATAGTAACATGCGAAAAATAAAAATAAATAAATAATATGCAATAAATTGTACAGATTTTTTTTTGTGAGCACTTTATACGTCAATTACAAGAGATCAACGCAAACCCATGGACTTAATAAGTCTGTGTTCCTTTAATTGATTTAAAATTTGCTTTCATTTCTCTTCGAGAAATTTAAATTACACTAGAATTCAATGCAATATTTCACTGGTATTTCTAATCAACTGAAGTCCTATTATCGTTTATTATATATTATTTATCATTTTCATCATCCAAGATTTACCTCCGTACCCCACTTTTTTTTCTTCATAAAGATGTTGCAATCACTTATGCTTCTTTCACAGTGAAAAGTGTACGCTAATCAGTGAGAAACAACGGTAATACACAGGAAATTATGTTTCACACGTGAAATTGCTTTTCATATTTATGTTAAACCTTTAACAAACAATGCCCTTCAGTGTTGATATAAACTACAATGTTATGCCATAATAATAATAATAATAATAATAATAATAAAAATGAAAAAAAATTATTATAGAAATAGAAATTATCTTTAAATGCGCAGAAATACGATTTGAATAGTAAATAGAAAACATTTTTATTGAAAAAAATGTAAATTAATGCAAACAATTCTTTCTTTAAATCAATAAATTTTTCAAAAAAATGTAACTTCAAACTATCCAGAGAAAAAATTAGACAAGAGTTAATTTATTTTAAGTTTAATTACATGGACGCGAATCAACAACGTGCATGATTGTTTCTGTTTTTTGAAGAAAAATATGACTTTCAAGTCATTTAACACTGTTAGCGGAAAACCCGTCCATCACGGCAAAGTCATACTACATTGGATGGGAAAAATCATTTTTTAATTGTCCTTGGGCCAAAAACTGCATAAAAAGCAATACTTGAACTGCCTGCTAATTATTGCTGATACCGTACCGTTTCCCCCTTTTCAAGTATCTTCAGTTCAAATTTGAACTCATTCTGACGAGTGGTCCGGTTTTTTTTTTTTTTTTTTTTTTTTTTTTTTTTTTTGCAGCAGCATTTTGAAAGGGGCACTCTAAATATAATCACCCTGTACTATTCTTATTCAAACAAATAAATGTTTCTTTTCGAATGGACTTTCTCAACATTTAAATTGACAGTACTTATGCAGAGCTGGTTGTTAAATGTAAAAATATGGCTACATTAATTTTATTCTCATGGACGAAAGTGAATTACTGCATTAATTTAACGCAATTATTAATCTTTATAGAATTATATTTATTTTCAATATTAAATTTCAATTAAGAGAAACCTTTTTAATGAACATTTTCTTTAAATTTAATTGGTACGAATAGAACTAAAGAGTATCCATTTAAATGAGAAGCACGTTTACTATCAAGTATTCGAGATACTTTAAATTATTAAAAATTTTAAGGATCTAATTCTTGTTAGCAAAATTGCTTCTTCATATAAATGGAGATTTCTTAGCTGTTCATGAGCTAGATTAAAAAAAAAATCCTGAAAAATTCAGACGAAAACTGCCATCAAGGATTTTACTCTCCTGAATATGACTAGCATGTTTTATGGCCTCTTATATGCCCGAATTTTATATTAACAGTATACTTTACAATTAACATAAAATGAATTATGTTCTTGTAAATAAAAATTTATTATTGAAATGACTTCTTTTACTCGGATTGCTGTATTCTTTAATGTTAACGACAGAGTGAAAACTAACTCCCTGTCATTGTGAGCAAGATTTTAATTTACTCGCCTAATATTCTATTCCTTAGAAATTTTTACAACTCATCTGATTATATTGGGGTTAAGTGTTCTCCTTACCAAATGTTTCCGGTTCGTTTATTTTGCAGGAATCAAGACATTTAGTTTTTAATGCCACTGTGTGATTTGAGTATTATCCGGAGAGAAAGACACGAGGAAAAAAATTATCTATGATTTCACATTCCTGTTCTTCATTCAGTTTGTATTTTTCTCACAATGGACTTTTTTATAAGGTGATTAATTTATTTGTTTTTTTTTTTCTGACACAGCCTGTCGGATCCGTATAATTTCTATTGAAGTAATGAATATTTTAATATAGGTAAAAAAAAAATAATAATAAAAGAAACCTAAATTATCTGTAGCTGAGTAATTTCTTTTCACGATGTAGAATTATATTTCGTATAAAAGCAAAGAAATTGATAAAAAAGGCTTTTTTTTTCTAATGCAGCTAGCAAATACTTAGACGTGATCCTTTATGCCATAAGGGCCTCACCGACGTTACCTGGGGGCGCGTGTAACTTGAAGATAAGCCACAGCCCAAACAACAATGCCCCAGCAACGATCTACGATCCCATCAAATAAGGGCCTCCTTTTTAAAGTGCATTCCGAACCACTACAAACTCCATGGCACCACCGGGACTCGAACACGAAACCTGTGGTACCGAACGCAAGAGCGCTAGCCACTCAGGCATCAGGTCCCAATAAAGAAAGATAAATTACCAATTCATTTTAATTTACTTAAATATTTGAAGAAATTTTGTTTAGTTAGTTTATAGCAATAAAATTACCAAACTTCTTTTTTCTTTATTTTTTATATTATATTTTGAAAAGAATTATTTTAATTAATTTAATAGTTGGAACAGAATCTGAAATAAAATTTTGAAAACTGCCTTACGTAATGTATTAAAACCAAAGATCAATTATGATTATCTTGCATTGTATCTATTTTCTTTCAGGTCGCTTCAAAGATCTGTTACTGTACGGCTATTAGGAAAATTTGGAAATTAAAAGAAATATTATAAAGGATTTTTATATTGCTACACTGTAAAAATATTGCCTTTTTTTTTAATACTAAGCAGTACCAATTTGAAGAATCAATGCTTATAACTCAGAAAAAAAAAATTCAAGGATCAAAGTACCGAATAAAATATGGTGCAATCTAATTACAAGCGAATTACTTATTGCTGATGATAAAATATATTATAATATCAAGAAACTAAATGATGTTATGTAGATTTAAATAATTTATTGTTGCTATGGAAAACTTATTCCCAAGTTTCTCCTCACAAGATAAAAATCTTAGGTTTCACGCAATAATTACTCACGAGCTTCAAGGTCGAATTTGAAACCATGTGCAAAGTATGTGCTCAGTATGTTGTGGACAAGAAGAATAGTACTTTTTGCCAAGTTTTATTCTTAAACTTGCAATGTCAAAAAAGTAGTCCGTGAACAAAGGCTGATTGAAGTGCATATTGATAAGGAAGATGGCTGTGGAAGTTGGCCACAAAATTAATTTTACAAATGAAGGCGATCAGAAACCTGGTTTGGAGCCTGGGAATGTAATTAGTGTGATTGATGAAAAGGAACGTGGTTTCTGTAAGAAAAGTAGAGTGATCTCATTGTAAGGCAAGATATAGTTTCTCGAGATCAATCAAGACTCCAGATAATAGAGAGCTAATAATTTTATGCCTGTCAGGAAGTAATACCAGTACACCAGTCTTTAAAATGCGTACTAAACAAAGGGATGCCTCGTTGTAAGAATGCTTTTGAAAATAACAATCTTATCCTTCAA